>OZ023263.1:224861275-225088351 GCA_964006375.1 Tillus elongatus
ATATGACGCTTAAGTATTTGGTTTCTTTTTCCCAGGGTAGTTGCTTGTTGAACATTGTAACGTTTTCTTGCGGGTCATCTCTTTTTCGGAAAGTAATACGGCTATGGAAGCCAGCCTTCCAACACTAAGTGAGTGGTAAGACACGAAGCAACGCGCCGCCACCTAGTTGCACATCAGAGGATGAAAATTTCTAAACTAATTAATTTAGTATATTCACCTTTTTTTTTACAGAAATTGCCTTCAGTAATGTTACACTTATCAAAAGTTTTCACAAAAATTCGACAATTTTTTTTACACCTACTAAACATTTATTATTAATTATCAACATATCACAAAAATCTTACAAAAAATCATTTCTACGGAAACACTAAAAACATTTCTGCGAAAACTTTAAATTCAGCCACTATTTGAGAGTGCCTGTACAAACAAAGGGCACTCTGAATGACTCATTTCCATGGGGCTCCACTATCTATTGTTAAAACGCCGTATCACAATTTGTAATATGCTTTTGAGATATGTGCCAAAAATATGAAAAGTTGCAAAACAATTGATATAACTCAAAAACGATGAACGATATCAATTTTTTCCTTACTAACACGCATTATAATTCGATGGAAAATACAAAAATGCAATAACACAGGTGATGTTCTATTAAAAAAAGAAAGTGTGTATCACCAAAGACTTATGGGCCACCCTGTGATTGTCAAAATAGATTTATAAGATGCCGCTCGAGAAACCCTATAATTAACGTATATAATTTTTTCCTATATCTTGTATGATAACGGATATATTGAGCTTTACTCTAGAAATGCGTCACCCTGTATATATGTAAACAGGCAAAAACTGAAACTTATCCCGTATATGGGTTTTAGGGGTTCTGGTTTGCGCTCATTTAAAGAAATCTTTTTATAATTCATAAGTCGCGGTCTTCTCAACAACGTTTTTTTCTACGAAAATTTGCTAAAATATAGACTATTAAACCATAAACTCTATAGCTGAAATTACTGCCAAAGCATCAGAAAGAGGGTCTTTTTCAAATGGACTTTTCTAAAATATTTTAGTAAAATGATAGACAATGATGGTTGATGCTGAAACTTAAGGCTTTGTAAAACACACTTATTAAGATATTTCTTTTACATAATCCGTACTTGTTTCAAATTCGTTGTCTGAAAATTGCAAATTTTGACGTTTCAAATCGCGACTTTGACGTTTTAAGAAGATAAAAAAATTATAAAATATTCAAAAAAAAAATTTCTACTTTTTGACCTTTTTGCGTCAAGAAAACTAAATCATTGTATGTAATATCAATTGGTTTTGTTATTCACACAAAATATTTTGTTCTTGTGCTTTCCTCTGATCACCAGTGGCACACAAAATGTTTTTCTTTAAATGCCTATAACACTTTTTTTCTTTTAAATTAGAGATCTGAATTTCAGCATGCACGGTCAGTTTGATGGTACGTTTCTACCGTCAAACTGACCCTGCATGTCAAATTTGGTTGCCATAGCTCTGTTATTTTCGGAGATACAAAAATTTTCCGAAAGAAAACCCAAAATTTTCCCGGAAAAACTGGTCCGATTTTCCTGGCTAATGAACTTATCCGAGCCACTTACAAAAGGAAGGTACGTACTACGTACCAAATTTAATCGAAATCGGCCCATTGTTTTTTGAGTTATCGGTGTTATATATATATATATATATATATATATATATATATATATATATATATATATATATATATATATATATATATATATATATATATATATATATATATATATATATATATATATAGGGTGGCGCATTGAAAACGAAACAGACAGATTTGCGTCCAAAGAATTTTTTTTCTAAGAAACGCTGAAACAAGTCAATCTTAATATTGAGGGGGACATGTTTTGACATAAAACTCAATTTTGTCACATCAACCCCTTAAGGGTGGTGATAACAACCCTTATATTTTAAATAGGGAACATGGGTCGAGTGTTAATCATTTGAAAGCTCTTTCTTTTCTGAATTCAGCACACTAATTTTTTTGGAAGTTTTATCAACTCGTTTAAAAATTATTCACAGTTGAAGATGCAAAAACGCATTTCACTCATTTCGATAAGAAATGTGCTGATAGTCAATGTTTTGTTGGTTTGTAAACAAAAAATTGACTCTCAAAACTTTGCTTATCGGAATGAGAGAAATGCGGTTGACTATTTCAGTTTATCTGTCTGTTTGATACTTGATAGTACTACCGAAAATTAATTTCACAATGATGTATTCTGTACAAGAAAGAGTTGAAATAATTACTCTTTTTTTCAAAAACGCTGACTGTGCCAACCGTACCGCAAATTTGTTTAATGAACGACATCCGAACAGGCATGTTAACAGAAAATACATTTTGGAGTTAGTTGCAAAGTTTCGACAAAGTGGTTCAGTAGTCAACAAAAAACGGGATCCTGAACCTGAATTTCCGGTTAGAAATGAGACTACTGAGATTGAAGTTTTAGGACAAATTGTTGCAGACCCAACTTTGAGCACGAGAAAATTGGCCAGTGTTTCAAACATCAAAAAAAGAAATATTCAGCGAATATTGAAGCATCATAAATTTCACCCGTATAAAATTCATCTTGTACAACAACTGAATGAAGATGATTTTGATCAGCGGCTGGAGTTTTGTGAAGTTATGACTGCACGAATAGCTGATAAGGGGAACTTTCTGTTCAATATCTGTTTTTCAGAGGAGTGTACGTTTTTAATAAACTCTACAGTCAATCGTCATAATTATCGTTATTGGGCAGATAATAATCCAAGAAATTTTCACGAAATCCACACTCAAACTCCACAGAAATTGAATGTCTGGACTGACATTTTTGGAGACCGTTTAATCGGACCAATTTTTCTTGATGGCAATTTGAGTGGCGAAACGTATTTGGAGCTATTAAGATGTCGTTTACCCTATACTAATCGACATTGTTGAAAATGATGATCGCTACCAAGAAAATCAATTAGTGTTTCAACAAGATGGAGCTCCTCCGCATTTTTCACAACGTGTTAGGGAGTTTTTGAAGAGAGAGTTTCCAGAGCAATGGACTGGGCGTAGAGGTGCTATTGAGTGCCCCCCTAGATCACCGGATTTAACTCCTCTAGACTTATTTCTATGAGGCCATTTAAAGAGTAGAATTTTCGCAACAGAACCGGAGTCTCTGGAAGAATTACGACGACGCATTGTTGAAGAATGCCGTCTAATAACTCCACAAATGCTCCAGAATGTCAGAGCTCGTTTTGAACAAAATTTGTATTTTTGTATGGAAGCTAGTGGTCAACAATTGGAACACTTGCTTAACTGAATAAACATTTTTGAACGTTTGGTTTTGTTTTTTAGTTTTTTTTAACGAAAAATTGACTAATTAGTGCATTTCTTATCACAATGAATGAAATACGTTCTTGCAACTGCAACTGTGAATAATTTTGAAACGAGATCTCCTCATTAGTGAATTTTTGGTTTTACGAAAAATTCGCTAATGAATAGACACTCGAAGGAAAATAGACGATGGGCGATTGCGGTAGTTTTAAGTATTTGCCCCGCCTCGAAAAATCCAAGGTCGGGGACTGTTATCGTATGATAAATATAAACTATATTTTCCTTACTTTGCTGTAAATGTTGTTAATTAAAAATAATTAACACATTAAGACTTAAGTATACATTTTTGTTGAACTAAAAAGCTTTTTACTGTCTACAAATGATAAATAACGTAAAATAAATGGTTGAAACATTTAACATTTTAAAATATTACATGTTCTATATGGAAATGCAAAACGACACAAAACACGATAATCAGAAGGTGACTGCTTTAATACCAATGAGATAAAAGGTACATAATTTTTTAAACACTGTTTTTTTATAATTACTATAAAGCACTAACAACAAAAGTGATTTCCTTAGTTGTTCTAGTCTCTCTCTCTCTCTCTCTCTCTCTCTCTCTCTCTCTCTCTATATATATATATATATATATATATATATATATATATATATATATATATATATATATATATATATATATATATATATATACGTGACAAATAATAACAAAGTTTAAGGTAAGGCGTTAACACATTTTAGTGGGTACTTTTTTGTATGTATAATATATAGTGTGATGATAAAGTTAGGAACATAATGCAATAATGCATTAGTTAATTTTTTCAAGAAAAATCCTCGGCCAGGTTAATTTTTTCTTTTCAATTGCCAATTTATGACGTAAAAATTACATTTATGACGTCACCTATTTCCGAATGATGACATTATCATAAGTTTTTTAAAATGAGAACCATATGTTTTTGCTGTCTTTTCATAGACCTGCTTTCTACTTAAATGATGGTGAAAAAAGATTGGTACCTCACAGCAATTTAGAAAAAAAATGCATTATATACCTTAAAAAATAGAAACGTAAATTTAATAAGAAATATTTCCCACCGTTTTTATTTAGGACGAGTTTTCTTTGGAAGAATGAGGTTTTCCTTCACTTTTCTAAAGTAATGAACACTTGATTTTGTGCTTTTTGATACGTTGTCATGTAACAATTTGACAAGTGGAAAAAAAAATTTTTTTAACAACACTCGTTGTCTAAGTGAGATGTAAGACACGAAACACGTGCCGCCATCTCGTTGCGGAACCAAGTAGTATGTTGTCACGGCAGCTCCAAATAACACAGTCCCTATTAGTGCATTTTTATTTTTAAAAAATCACTAATAGAGAGGTCTCGATGGTGAGACTGCAAAAAAAATTTCAAATGAGCGCGAATTAGGACCCCTAGAACCCATATCCGGGGTCAGTTTCAATTTATATATATATATATATATATATATATATATATATATATATATATATATATATATATATATATATATATATATATATATATATATATATATATATATATATATATATATATATATATATATATATATATATATATATATATATATATATATAATTTGTTTGCTGTACGTTTGTGATTTTTTATTGGTTTGCGTGGACTGCAGTTTCGGACCGTCCCGGTTCATCATCAGCACGCTACTGACTGTTATCGCTCCTGTGTGGTCTACGTCTAAGATTGTACGTCGCGCCTGCGCCGTAAGCTTCTATTGGTCGGTTTACTGTTCTCTGATTGATTGTGCCTTCGGACTGTGTCGTGTGTATCGGTCTCCTGTCTTGATCACTGTGGTTTGATAATTTGTCTATTTGTATGGCCTTTATTAAGTTTTGTTTAAATGTTTGTACTTGGATTTGTTCTGGCATTAACTGTTTCTTATTATTTGTTTGTTGAATGTAGTATTGTTCCCAGATTTCCTTTTTTTGTGGTCTTTAATATGTTTCATTAGTTGTAATTGGGTGATGTATGGTTTTTGGTGTATTGTGTTGTGAATGTGTGTAGCTACGTTTGATTTGTAGCTAGGTATGTGGATTTTATCTAATGCGGTTATGTGTTCCTTGAATCTTGTTTCTATTTTTTTTTGTCATTCCTATATATTTTTTATTGCATGTGTTACATTCTATTTGAACACATAACAGCATTAGATAAAATCCACATACCTAGCTACAAATCAAACGTAGCTACACACATTCACAACACAAAACACCAAAAACCATACATCACCCAATTACAACTAATGAAACTTGCTAAAGACCACCAAAAAAAATGGAAATCTGGGAACAATAGTACATTCAACAAACAAACAATAAGAAACAGTTAATGCCAGAACAAATCCAAGTATAAACATTTTAACAAGACTTAATAAAGGCCATACAAATAGACAAATTATCAAACCACAGTGATCAAGACAGGAGACCGATACACACGACACAGTCCGAAGGTACAACCAATCAGAGAACAGTAAACCGACCAATAGAAGCTCACGGCGCAGGCGCGACGTACAATCTCAGACGTAGACCACACAGGAGCGATAACAGTCAGTAGCGTGCTGATGATGAACCGGGGCGGTTCGAAACTGCAGTCCACGCAAACCAATAAAAAATCACAAACGTACAGCAAACAAATAAAGTGTATATTTAAAAGTGATTACAGTGTAGTGCAATATTCCAAAGGATATATATATATATATATATATATATATATATATATATATATATATATATATATATATATATATATATATATATATATATATATATATATATATATATATATATATATATATATATATATATATATATATATATATGTATATGTATCACACCGATAACTCAAAAAACTATTGGCCGATTTTGATAAAATTTTGCATGTACCTTTATTTTGTAAATGGCTTGGATAAGTTCGTTAGTCAGGAAAATCGGACAAGGTTTTCCGGGAAAATGTTGAGTTTTCATTCGAAATAAAAATTATCTCAAAAAATAAGAAAGCTATGATAACCAAGTTTGGTAGGTATGTTTAAGATATAAAAAGTAAACTATATACCAAAATTTAGCTTTCTATGTTATAAGGAAAAAAAGTGTTAATAAATTATTTTGTGCCAGGTGATTTATATGAAAATTCACTACCATAACGCACTTACTGCGTCCAGGCTTTTTTTGATGTGGATTGCGCTGCGCAACAGCCCACTTGGTCTAGATTGTGCAGAATATAATTTTCTGTAAAAGGTAAAAATTTCATATTACACTGGGCGTAAATTAAAGCCGTGTAAAAGTTTCGTTGTCCGCCATTTTATTTTAAATTATCGTCTCTCATTATGAATAACAAGTGAGCTAATATCAATATCTCCAGACGTTTTTGCCAGTTTTTTTTATTGAGACGGCAGAAAAAAATACAAATTAGCATTTATAATTTCATTTATCCAAAATGATAAGAAATATGTTCGATGACTTACTTTGGAAACATTTCAGAAACCATTTCAAACATTTTAAATGCAAGTACAAATGCGATGGTAGGTTTCAAATTTACATATTGTAACGCAGTCTGCATCGGTCAAACTTCTAGAAGTTTTAAGAACCAATACAAACAACACATTGTTGCACTTGTAGATAACCAAACTTAGAAATCTACATTCGCGAAACGTGTTATTGATACTCAACTTACGCCCACTTAGCCACTACATTTTTGTAGTGGCAACCGCAGACTGGATTATTTTCTTTTAAAAGCTTATGGATACAAAAGCACATACACGACAACTGCCTTGTTTTAAATGATCAAACTGATTTGATGGATTCTCCTTTCTTGGAAATTAATTTTTTTAGTTAAATATATCAAACAGAATACCTCTTAACTGTGTTAAGTCATAATGTGATAAGGTAATTAGTTATTTTATTATTAAGTAATCTGTTGTTACATGGACTGTACGTTTAAATTTATATAATCTGGTGGCTATATTATTGCTTGGGCGATTTTGTTTAGTGTGTTCAAAGGAATGGTGCACCTGTTATTCGGGTTATAATCCCTTCTACCTGGTTTATGAATGGCTATTTTGTTAGCCACCTTGTATACTTTGGCAAAATACGACAGCTTTGTCAATAAATTTATGATCAGTGTCACTTTCAAAATATCCCTAAGCAGTTTCTTGAGAAGGACGTTGTGCATGTGTCAGTTTCACAATATCCTTAATAAGCAGATTTTAGAGAAGGAAGTTGCGAGTCTGTTTCACAATAAATACCATTCTTAAGCATATTTTACAGATTAGCGTTACGCATGAGATCTCGACAGGGCATTTATTATATTTATTGTACTCAGGATTTCCTAGGATGACTCCAGACCTAGTTTCCTGGTAGTATCAGTCAGGGGTGTGTATTTACAAATATTGCCACTATTTTGCATATTATTGCATAGTCAGTTTTAGATCAACCCATTTCCGAAAGATAAATCGGTGGCCCCTTAGTGAAACTTTTTCCGAAACATTCTTAGAACCATATCTGTTGTACAAATACAAGAAACGTATTGTAATTTTACCCCCAAGAAATTTATGTCACCAGGGTCGAATAGGGGTGCTGGGCGGGAAAAAAAGTTAAAATTCTAGACGCAGCAAGTGCGTAATGGTAGTGAGATTTCATTAAAATGTTTTTAATAGCAAATATGTTTCTTTTTAAGAAAGCAGGCATCAAATTTGGTTACCAGTATAACCTATATAGTAAAAACAATGTGCCATGTTTCATCACAATAACTTTATTGTTTGAAAACGTACAAAAAATTCCGGTAGTAAACTTAAAAGTGTTCCCGAAAAAAACCGTTTCTTGCTCAACCTTGTAGGTTAATAGGAAATTGAGCTTTTCAAATATGAAGCATTTAATCAAAATTCGCTACCATTACGCACTTGCTGCATCCAGAATTTCTGTTCGTACAAACATGTATTATATTTCGATGGAAAATGCAAAAATGCAATAACATAAGGCGTGTTCGACTAAAAAAAAAAAAAACTGTATCACCAACGACTTATGGGCCACCCTGTGATTGTAGTAATAATTTTTTTAAATGTACCTCAAGACACCTTATAATTAATGTATACATTTTTTTTCATATCTTGTATAATAACGGATTTATTGAGCTTTATTGATTATTTACGCAAATTCGACAAAAATTATATACCATTAAACGATAAACTTTATAGCTAAGACTACTGCCAAGCATCAGAGAAAGGGTCTATTTGAAATGAATTTTTAGTAAAATGAAGGACAATGACGGTTGAAACTAAGACTTCAGGGTTTGTAAAACATTCTTCTTGAGACATTTTCTTTCCATAGCCCGTATTAGATTCATGTTCTTTGCCTAAATGTTGACAATTTTGACGTTTTAAATCGCGACTTTGAAGATTTGAGGAAAACCCTAATTTATTTTTCTTTAAATGCTTATAACTTTGTCTTGTGACCTACAAAGCTAAATTTTGGTAGGTAATTTAATTCTAGGGATATAAACCCGCGTACCGTATTTGTTTTACGTTCTTTGCCTAAACATTGCCAATTTTGACGTTTAAATTTGCGAGTTTGACGTTTTGAGGAAAACTCCAAATTTTTTTTCTTAAACTGCCTGTAACTGTTTTATCTTTAAACATAGATTTTGGTACACGGTTTGCTCTTTATAATGCAAACACGCTTACCAAATTTGGTTGCCCTTACTTTGTTATTTCCGGAGATATACATTTTTTTCGAAAGAAAACACAAAATTTTCCGGGAAATCCTCGTCCGATTTTCCTGGATAACGAACTTATCCAAGCTACTTGCAAAAGGAAGTTATTCACTAAATTTAGTCAAAATTTGCCCATTATTTTTTGAGTTATCGGTGTGATAGATATATATATATATATATATATATATATATATATATATATATATATATATATATATATATATATATATATATATATATATATATACATATAAAAATCGAAACTGACTCCGGATATGTGTTCTAAGGGGCCTAATTAGCGCCCATTTAAAGAAATTTTTTCAAAATTAAAAAGTCGAGGTCTCCTCATTAGTTAATCTTTTTTAAGAAAATTCACTAAAAGGAAGTAGGTAATGAACGCAAAATGTAAAATAAACAGTTGATAAAAGTACGACTACGCAGCTTTTTCCTATTTTGCATTTATATTTATTTTTAATCTTCTCCCACCCCGCAACCATATTCGTTCCAGGTCCCGTAATTTTCTTGAAGGTTGAAACCACAATATTCCTCTTGTGGTTTATGCAAACAGGTATGGTTCTAAGCATATTTCTAGAGAAAAAATCACGAAATAGACCGTCCAATAATCTGCAGAATTACCGATTCTTCGATTATTTTTATGATGTGTCGTTTGTTGGTGCGAGCTACGCCCAAGCCACGCATGTGCTTGTTCAAAATCATCGTCTCATATTGCTACCTTTTCTTCATCAGTTAAAAGCAGTGGTGCTGTATGAATTTGAAAGGTCTATTAAGTGCTTTAGTGGCTTTCGATTAACTATTATCTTAGGCATTTTTTAAAGACTGAATCATTTTGCTTTTAATATGATTATACGCCGGATAGTGTGTTATCAGTTACGTTCTTACCACTAAGCCATCGCAGAGGCTATAAAGGTCTTATTATTTAGGTGACATGGATAATTTATTGCATTCAAATTGCTTATCTTTGAAGAATCTATTGTCTTTGAATTTCTTATCACTTATAAGCAGGGCTCGGATTTATATGCAAACTATGCGAAATATGCGCATATATATGCACGAAATTTGAAAAAAATGCACCAACTTGAACAAAATATGCACAAGAATATCGATATATGCAATGCATAAATAATCATAGTATACCAATAAAACAAGTTTTTAAAGGTCTAAGCTATTAATTTTATTCACAATCAATACCACATGGGACCCTAATTATATTATTAATTAATTATTCATTTATATTATTATTGCAATTATTACTATTAACAGATATTATTGAGCGGCGCTCTAAAGTATCTATTTTGAAAGATTGTCTTCTCTCAGTTAGTATGTTTTTATACAAAGAAAAACTCCGTTCTACGTCGACTGAGGTAATTGGAGCATATTTTAAGCTTGACAATATGGTAGGGTCTACATTGTTTAAATCGTCTGAAAAATCTCCGTCCAGAGCTTTTACAATCTGCGTTAACTTGGTAAAACCCTCATTTTTTGTGTGTTTCTGATAAAATTTTTGTAATTTGTTTTGCAACAGGCCCATTTGCTTTATCAATAGTTTCTTTGAAATGTTCTATTAATTTAACTGACTCAGCAAAACATTTTACTGCTGAAATTTTTTATAGTTTCTGTAACTATTTTATAATTACTGTTTATAAAACATAATTGCTGGCTCAATTTGGAGTCCTTTAAAATAATTTTTGCTTGTTTCACTGACGCACCTGCTTCATCTGCAAATTCAAGCATTACCTCCGTGATTTCTCTAAAATGTTCAAAATAAAATAAGTCAGCCTCGATCCAGGTTCCCCATCGCGTGTTTACAGGTCTAGGAGGTAATGGTACCCCAGGCAGAACTTCCCTATATCTTTGAACTCTTAAGCTTAAGCTTGACAGACCCTCTTACATAAATCTTGTTATAGTAATATTATTTGTTTTTTCTAATTCTTTGACTGCAATTAAATAAGGTCTAGATGAAGAAATATCAGTTAAGGTGCCTATCATTAAATTAGCAATATATCTACCACAAACATCTTTAGTTTCATCTACTACAACGTAACAAAAATTATTTTTTATAAGACTTTTTACTTCTGGAAAAGTTTCTAAATAGCATTTTTCAACCATATTTTTTCCTCAAAGTACTTTCATCTGGTATAGACTGTTTACAATATTTGTCCAAAAATGACTTGAAGACAGTGTTATTTAATTTATTCGGTGGAATGTTAGAAGCAACCATTGCCTTGCATAACTCAAATTTAAAGGTATCCTCTTCTGCTTTCTTCGTTAGGTTTCGCAAACATTCGCGCATTGATTCTTGGGATGTATTATTTGAATTTCGTTTTTCACAATTTCTTTGATGCAGAGGTGTCTTACAGTGTTGGTCTATGAGACATTTCCTTGCGCTTGAAATCTGTTCGAAAATAAATCAATATTACTACAGGCATATACATTTTTTTCGGATAAATAGAAATTTAGTATTGTTTTTATACAATATCCGTGGATTAAGTAATAAAAATAAAGAAGTATATTTTTAATTTGTATTTCAGTAATTTTTTTAAGAACTGCAAGGTATTTTTTAGTACTTCCATTTTATTTTTTATTTTGATTGAATTTTTTAATTTTCGATTATTAAAATCATGTGTAGCAGAAAATTTAGCAAATAGATACTCGGCTGATTAATGACGAAGCTTAGAAAAACAAAACAAAATAGATCAGTTGCTTAAAATAAAAAGTAAATTACCACTTTCCCGCATGGTTTACAAAAAACGTTGTCACCATCTACGGAAAGCCCTGAGTGCGGCCGTATCCAGCTTGGCAATTTGGAGCACATTTTTTACAGTATAAAATAATAAAAACAACCCTACACTAACACTGTCTAAAGATGAAGTAAATTCACTGTGCAAACTAAATAAGAGAAATAACAGTAAGTGAGTGGTAGCTACCATAGCCGTATTACTTTATGGGTGTATTTTTGCTACAGTTAGTATGCAGTACTGACGAGCTCTAGTTAGAGCGAAACCGGTTTACGGTTCTAATTGTTGCGAAAATGCATCTAGCCTTACATACTTTGTCCCTATATTAGGGTAGAAATGGGCAAGGGCTGACAATTTACTAAATTGTTAGTTGGTTGTATACAGTCTATTTTTTTAACACTTTTTGTTATTTAGAGCTGGCGTGACAACATACTACTTGGTTCCGCAACAAGGTGGCGACACGTTGCTTCGTGTCTACCACTCACTTAGTGCTGGAAGGCTGGCTACCATAGCCGTATTACTTTATAGGTGTATTTTCGCTACAATTAGTATGCCGTACTGACGAGCTCTAATTATAGCGAAACCGGTCTACGGTTCTAATTGTTGCGAGAATGCATCTAGCCTTATATAAGAGAAACAAATTATTTAAATTCTAGGCACTACTGGCGTGTAAATAAATCAGGCCTAATCCCCTTTAATGTCTTCTTACGAGACTTAAGATACGAATAAAATTACCTGGCGGTCAGTCCTTTCAATACATTCTGCAGTTGTTATTGGGAATTCCAGACACAGTTTTATGATAGGCGAGCGTAAAACCCTAGTTCTAACGAATTTTAGATTTATACAATACCTACAAATTGCATTTTGCTATTTATTTCACGTTGATGTAAAGTGCAGAGAAAAGAGCGCCATTACCGACAATCCTTCCAAGAATTTGTTTTTATACTCTCACCTACTAGCTACTAGTTTCATTTAGGTATAGCACCTACAAAGCTAGGAGGCGGTAGATTCTAAGAACCCAAAGGTAGCTCACCCTGTCTAGCGCACTGTCTTATATCTGAGTGAAGCGCTCGAATTATAGAATACCAGGAATTTGGAATCTCCTTTCCGCCAGCTACATTTGAACGGCCTATAAATTTGCCTTAGCAGTTACTTACATTGAAACAAGTATATGGCTTTTGTTATATACACAAACCCCTAAAAATTGTAAAATATGCAAATAATCCAAAATATATGGAAATATGCAATTTATGCAAAATACACTAAAGTATCCAACTTATGCAAAAAATATGCGAATTGCATATAATCCGAGCTCTGATTATAAGTAAAAATCACTCTGTATATTATATTACAGTCTCATTATGTATGTCGATTTATCTTTTGAAACTGCGCATAGGTACCTGACACGATTGAAAAAAATACAATGAACAATTTTTAGTCTTACAAAATACACTCAAGGATCTCTTTCAAATTGCCTCTGACGCAATAAATAATAAGCAAAATTTAACAACAATAGGTAGCAATAAAAGCAGGACAATGAATAAAATAACTTTAGCGGACTATCTTTCATAATTATATTGGTAGCGTCCTTCTACTCCTTTTATTTTGCATTGGGTTCAAAGGCCTACGTATCAAAAATGTTTGAACTACTATTATCACAGACCTAGTCATGGTAATTCTAAAACGCAATCAAATAGAATTGTTCAGTTAAAAAGCTTCTACGCAGGAAGTGAGACTGGACAGCGCATTTCCATGATTTGTTTTTACTTCCTATTTTCCTACAGAAAGAATTAAGTTGCAAATGGAACAACTTATTTGTAGATGGAAGAAAAACATGCGTATAATGTATCGTGGCAACTTCTCATAGTTTTTGTAAGCTTTAATTATAAAAAATCTGGACACAGCAAGTGCGTTATGGTAGTGAATTTTCATAAAAATGTTGTTAACAGCAAATGTGTGTATTTTTTAAGAAATCAGGCTTCAAATTTGGTTACCAGTATAACCTATATAGTAAAAACAATGTGCCATGTTTCATCAAAATAACTTTATTGTTTGAAAATGTACAAACATTTCCGAGAGTAAACTTAAAGTGTTCCGGAAAAAATTCATTTCTTGGTCAACCTTATAGGATAATATCAAATTGAGCTATTCAAATATAAAAATTTGATCAAAATTTGCTAACATAACACACTTGCTGCGTCCACAATTTCTTTTCTTACAAGCATGCATTATATTTCGATGGAAAATGCAATAGCATAAGGCGTGTTTGATTAAAAAAAAAGAAAATTTGTATCACCAACGACTTATGGGCCACCTGTGATTGTAGAAATATTTTTTTAAGATGTAGCTTAAGACACCCTATAATTAATGTATACAATTTCTTGATATATATATATATATATATATATATATATATATATATATATATATATATATATATATATATATATATATATATATATATATATATTTGTGTGTGTGTGTGTCGCACCGATAACTCAAAAAATAATGGGCCGATGTTGATAAAATTTGGCATGTACCTTCCTTTTGTAAATGGCTTGGATAAGTTCGTTAGTCAGGAAAACCGGACGAGGTTTTCTGGGAAAATTTTGAATTTTCATTTTATCTCAAAAAATAAAAAAGCAATGATAACCAAATTTGGTGGGTAGGTTTACGATATAAAAAGTAAACTATACACCAAAATTTAGATTTCTATGTTACAAGAAAAAAAAGTTATAATAAAATATTTTGTGCCAGATCATTTCTATGAAAATTCACCAGCATAACGCACTTACTGCGTCCAGTCTTTTTAGTGAATTTTCTTTAAAAAAATTCACTAATGAGGAGATCCCGACTTTTGAATTTTGAAAAAATTTCTTCAAATGAGCGCTAATTAGGCCCTCCAGAAAACATATCCGGGGTCAGTTTCAAATTTTATATGTTATATATATATATATATATATATATATATATATATATATATATATATATATATATATATATATATATATATATATATATATATGTATCACACCGATAACTCAAAAAATAATGGGCCGATTTTTATTAAATGTGGTCAAAAAATTCCTTTTGCAAATGGCTTGGATGAGTTCGTTAGCCAGGAAAATCTGCCCAGGTTTTCCCGGAAAATTTTGTGTTTTCTTTCGAAAAAAATTTATATCTCCGGAATTAACAAAGTAAGGGCAAACAAATTTGGCACGCAGGTTTACATCCTTATAGGTAAATCACCTACCAAAATTTAGCTATGTAGGTCGAAAGACAAAAAAGTTATAGGCATTTAAAGAAAAATAAATTGGGGTTTTCCTCAAAACGTCAAAGTGGCGATTTGAAATGTCAAAATTGGCAACATTTAGGCAAAGAACTTGAATCTAATATGGGCTATAGAAATAAAATGTCTCAAGAAGGATGTTTTACAAACCCTAAAGTCTTAGTTTCATTCGTCATTGTCCTTCATTTTACTAAAATATTCCCAGAAAATTTATTTCAATTAGACCCTGTCTCTGATGCTTGGCAGTAGCCTCAGCTATAGAGTTTATCGTTTAATGGTATATAATTTTTGTCGAATTTTCGTAAAAAATCAATAAAGCTCAATATATCCGTTATTATATAAGATATGAAAAATTTTTGTATATATTAATTATAGGGTGTCTTGAGCTACATCTTAAAATAATATTTCTACAATCACAGGATGGCCCATAAGTCGTTGGTGATACAAATTTCCATTTTTTTTTTAATCAAACACGCCTTATGTTATTGCATTTTCCATCGAAATATAATGCATGTTTGTAAGAAAAGAAATTCTGGACGCAGCAAGTGCGTTATGGTAGCGAATTTTAATCAAATGTTTAATATTTGAACAGCTCAATTTGCTATTAACCTATAAGGTTGACCAAGAAACGTGTTTTTCGGGAACACTTTAAGTTTACTTTTGGAAATTTGTGTACATTTTCACACAATAAAGTTATTTTGATGAAACAAGGCACATTGTTTTTACTATATATGTTATACTGGTAATCAAATTTGATGCCTGCTTTCTTAAAGAAAAAATACACATATTTGTTATTAAAAACATTTTTATGAAAATTCACCACCATAACGCACTTGCTGCGTCCAGAATTTTTGTTTTTCGAACGGAGCTCACGACGAATGAAGTTATCAGCCGAGTGATAAGATAAGATACCCCACAGTGCTTTTCATATGCGTACTATATTGTAAACTATTAAGATTTACCTAATCTTCTATAATAATAATAATAATTGTTTATTGGTGTCTTTGCACAGTGGTGCATTACACAGGTCATGTACAAACGAAATCACAAAAGTGATAACATACATCTTATTCACAAATATACATACAAATCAGCAGCATAGGTCAAAACACACAATTAAAACCTGCATGAATATACAGAAACATAAAAATGTGGATTAACATCCAAACAAAAACAAAACAAAACAAAAACAGCACAAAAGAGAACAAGTCAACAAAAGTCCCGCGATACAGCAATATCCATGCATGGCGTGGGAGCGTTTATTTTATGCGATAAGCAAAATATTCATCAAATGAATAAAAATCATTGCTTTTCAAAATGTTCTTAATGGCAGACTTGAATTTGTTGTAATGTAAATTTCTTATATTGTGAGGGAGTTTGATATAAAATTTCATTCCATAGTGGTTGGTTCCGTTCCTTGTTCTTTTTAAGCGCGTGAAATCGACTGCGAAGTTATCTTTACCGCGCGTAAGATGACTGTGAATGGTACTGTGCCCAGTGAAGTCTGATTCGTGACACTTAACATATAAAAGACACTGCAAAATATAGACACAAGGTATTGTAAGTATCTGAAAGCTTCTAAAGTGGCCACGACAGTCATCTCTATACACCAAACCGCCCAGGATTCGGATTGCCTTACGTTGGGTTGCGAAAACAAATTCAGAGTGTGGTGCGTGCCCCCATACCAGAATTGCATAAGTTAAGACACTATGCACACATCCATAGTATGCACTTTTTAAGGTGGGAGTAGAGACTTGGGCCGAAAGACTCCGCAGGAGAAACATGCCACGGGATGCCCTCTGACATGCGTAGATGCAATGTGAGTCCCAAATCAGCTTGCTGTCGACCATAACTCCAAGGAACTTCACAGGCTCGGTGTTAGCGCCAATGATGAGATTGTGCTTTAACGAAAACATAATAACACTTACGGCTGTATTCAAGTTAAGGTGACAACCCAAAATAGTAGAATATGATCTTCATATAATCCTTTCCACTTTTCACAATTTTATTCACCCACAATACCACTTTATTACCCCCAACTGCACAGATCCGTACCAAAACAACAACAACAACCACAAACCGTATTCAATGTTTTATTCAACACCCTGTAAAAAATGTATGTGAATTACCTGATCTTTTACATAACAACGGGCTAATAGTGAAAGGATTGTGCTTGCAAACGCTTTCAACGAGTTCAATTTGATCGCGGCAATCGAATTACATCAAATTTAAAAAGAGTCTCGAGCGACGCTTCGAGTGTTGATTAGTTTAATTGAATTTCCATGGCCTGTTTCTAATTTAATTGATAACCACTTTTAGAAACAAATCTCAGAATAAAACTACTTTTAGCTTCCAGTTGTAAATGTCATTAAAGTCTCCTAGCGACTAAGTCATTTTAAAAAATGACATTTTGGTTCTCAGTTGAGTTATGTTTTGTAGAATTTGAAAACTATTTTTATCCGTTGTCCATGTAAACTTATACTGAAATATAACTGAATTAAAATATGTAAAGTATTACCTACTAATATTTAGCATAATATACGTGTTTTTATAGCTTTATCAACATTTCACACAAATAAAATTACATATATGTTTTTTACTTGTTCCAGAAATAAAGCAAGATGCCAGCCAGAGTACCGGACACACAGACCATTAACTTAAACGAATACACTGAAGATGTGGTCATCACAGGTATATCAGGCCGTTTACCTGAAAGCAACAACATTGAAGAATTCAAGCAACAACTCTTCGATGGTGTTGACCTTGTTACTGACGATGAAAGAAGATGGCCTTCTGGCTTATACGGTTTACCAACGCGCACTGGAAAACTGAAAGACCTCTCACATTTCGACGCCACGTTCTTCGGCGTGCACGCCAAACAAGCCAATGTGATGGATCCTCAACTTAGAATGTTATTAGAATTAACACATGAGGCTCTGGTTGACGCAGGTGTCAACCCCGCCGAAGTTAAAGGATCAAAAACCGGTGTTTTCATCGGAGTATCGGACAGTGAATCCTCAGAGTATTGGACAAAGGATCCAGAACAAATAAATGGTTATGGACTCACAGGGTGTTGTAGGGCTATGTTCCCAAACAGAATTTCATACACATTTGACTTTACAGGGCCTAGTTACGCTATTGACACGGCTTGTTCTAGTAGTTTATATGCATTCCAACAAGCATATATGGCAATCAAGACTGGTCAGTGCGATGCTGCTATAGTAGGAGGAGTTAATTTATTACTTAAACCAACTTCATCTCTTCAGTTTCACCGCCTTAGTATGTTGAGTCCACATGGAATGTGTAAAGCGTTTGACGCGTCAGGAAACGGTTATGTCAGATCTGAAGCTGCTGTAGTGGTGTACCTTCAGAAAGCCAGTGCCGCAAAACGTGTATACGCGACGATTTTGGGTGCAAAAACAAACACAGATGGTAATAAGGAACAGGGTATCACCTTTCCTTCAGGTGGAATGCAGAACAAATTGATAAAAGAAGTGTACACAGAAAACAACATAAATCCCCTGGAAGTGTCTTATGTAGAAGCGCACGGTACAGGTACCAAAGTAGGTGATCCACAAGAAGTTAATTCCATTGCAGACTTCTTCTGCAAAAATCGCAATGAACCTCTATTAATAGGTTCAGTGAAAAGTAACATGGGACATTCAGAGCCTGCATCTGGTCTCTGCTCTCTAGCTAAGATAGTTATTGCTATGGAGGCTGGTATGATACCAGCAAACTTGCATTTTAAGTCGCCTAACAAAGACATACCCGCTTTAAATGATGGAAGACTGAAAGTTGTAGCCAAGCATGAACCATGGAAAGGCGGGATTATGGCTGTGAATTCATTTGGTTTCGGCGGTGCAAATGCCCACATTGTACTCCGATCAAACCCGAAACCAAAAACATCCTGGCCTGCAGGACCTATACCACGTGTGGTGGGTGTTTCAGGTCGAACTCAGGATGCCGTTAACCACTTTTTAGATAAAGTTGAACAAAACAAAGAAGACGAAGAGTTTCTGGCATTGGTTGATGAAATTCATTCATCAAATATTAGTGGGCATGCCATAAGAGGATACACAGTACTTAGTGAAAAACCAGTACGCAAAGTAGAAACTGTCCCAGGAGATAAACGACCAGTTTGGTTTGTTTATTCGGGCATGGGTTCCCAGTGGGCTGGAATGGCAAAAGATTTAATGCAAGTAGAAGTTTTTAGGAACTCTATGAAGAACAGTGCAGACGCACTAAAGCCTCATGGACTTAACTTAGAAGATTTAGTGATGAATGCAGAGGAATCGGCCTTTAATAACATCCTCAATTCTTTTGTGTCAATTGCAGCTGTACAGGTTGCCCTAACAGAACTTCTCAAATCAGTAGGTCTTGAACCTGATGGAATTGTAGGACATTCTGTAGGTGAAATAGGTAAGTCTTAGTTTACTTGAAGCATTTTATATCGCAGTCTAAAGAAGTTGTCGCTTTGTCGTCGCAAACACGACTTTCTGTCTTCAGCAACTCTTTTCATTTCAATACAGCCTATGCACTTCATCAATTGGGCAAGGTTTACCTCTTGGTCTGCTTCTTCTCTTTTTCGAAGTATATGTCCTCCAAATAATGTTATTTTCTCAGAATATAGCCAACAAACGTTGCCTTCCTCTTTCAACTTCTTTCAGAAAGCAACTTTCTTCTCTCGTCTCTGCTAGCACGGTTTTATTGGTCTTCCTATTGGAGTGTATTATCTTTGTCATTTTTCTCCATATCTACAAATGAAAAGTGTCTATTCCCTCTATGTTCCAAAAACTCGTTTAGGAAATTGTCAGGAGTTGAGCGCCCCAAAAAATACTGATCAAATATATTATTACCGCTCTTTGAATCTTTTCAATCCAGAATCAAATAATTAAATCCATATGACATATCTGTACTACGTCGTTCAAGAACTCATCAAAACAGATCACATGAAATTTACAGTCTTTTAGGTTATTTATTTAAACATGACTTGAAATATATGTTTCCTCATGGTGAAATTTTGAGCCACTTTACTACAGAAAAACATTATTTTAAATGCAAATACAGCTGTTTTGTCACATGGTGACATGAGTTAAGCGAAATTTTATTACAAACAACTTTGAATGCACAAAATATTTCTGCTGGTTGTATTTAGATGATTCAAGAGTTTTAGGCTTTTATATGCTTCCTCTTTGTCATCCACAACTTTTTCATTCCACAATGCATCCTTCTTAAAACATCCAATTATCATGTCTTTCAGGGTCCTTCAGTGGCTTTCCAGATTGTAATCTTTGATGTATTCATTCCATCATACGTGCAACTCAGGTATACTTTTGATGAGGAGATCTGTGTTTATATATATATATATATATATATATATATATATATATATATATATATATATATATATATATATATATATATATATATATATATGTAAACTACCACGTGTATTTATTTTATAATGAATAACAAAAAAAACAGAACAAATAGGGCACTGACAATAAGCAAAGTTACTTACCTTTATTCTCCAATAATGCAGGAACATAAGCTTCGTTTTTCTGTATTCACACACAACACCTCTAGGGACCTCGTGTCTCCCAAAGGACTTACAAACAAAATGGATATTTAGAGACCTCGTGTCTCTTCAAGGGGTTGAAAGCAATTCGCTTTCTCGAGACCTCTTGCCTCTTCAAGGACTCAAAAACAAGTGGCAGAGGGATGCAAGCTTCTCTCCCTTCTCTCATTCTTCTTCCCCCTCTCTGGTCTTCTGGCGGAAACCATTAGTAACACTTACTCTATGTCAGTGTAGCGCGCGACATTTGAATTTAAAAGTGACAGAACAACGAGCATGAACATTCCGCCCACCAAAATAAGGATTTATTTTCACAATTATATTGTTTCTCAAATAAACAAACAAAACAAAAATTTACAATAAGCACAAAAAACAAAAAACTGAAGCTATTGGATTTATAATTAACTGTACAAAAAATTTCAAGGCAGACGTATTACTGCGATGGCAACAGACATAACTTCGTCAGAGGCCTATCAAAAGTGCCACTACTAGTGCGAACTTGAGCTACCCGAGCTATACCATCACGGCCTGGGTATAGTTGCATAATGCGTCCGAGCTTCCAAACAAGAGGTGACGAAGTCTCATCTTTAATCACAACTAAAGCTCCGATCGGGGGGGACGTTTGCACAGTATCCCACTTACCACGCTGCTGCCGTGTATGCAGGTATTCGTTCTTCCAGCGGCGCCAAAAGTCCTGGTGGATCCTTTGCACCAGCTGCCAGCGTGACAAGCGATTCATACTTAACAAAGTCAAATCAGCATCAGGAGGAGCACCTAACGGTTCCATTGTAAGAAAATGTCCTGGGGATAGGGCTAACAGATCATTTGGATCAGTACTCGCACTACACAATGGTCGAGAATTCAAAACTGATTCCACTTGAGCAAGCAACGTGGACATTTCCTCAAAGGTCAGAATCTGCAAACCGATCACCCTTCGCAAATGAGTCTTGACTGAGCGCACTCCTGCCTCCCACAGACCTCCAAAATGCGGAGCTGATGGGGGGTTGAAATGCCACTTAATGGTACAAGCATCTGCTGCCCCCTTTGCATAGTTTAAGAGCTGCTTATTTGAGCCGACGAAGTTGGTACCTCTATCGCTATACAAATTGTCACATCTTCCTCTGCGAGCCACAAACCTCCGAAGAGCTGCCAAGAAGGCTTCAGCTGAAAGATCAGACACTACTTCCAAATGGAGGGCCTTCGTTGCCATGCACACAAACAAACAAATATATGCTTTCACCTTTCGGACACCTCGATATCTGCCCTGTGTCACAAAAACTGGACCTGCAAAATCAACTCCGCTGTGTGAAAACGGCTTCAACTGAGAAACCCTGGCAACTGGCAAATCAGACATCATCGGTGCCATGGGAGTAGGATTCACTCGAAAGCAACGATAGCACCTTGACAAAACATGATGAATAGCTCTCCGAGGGGACAAAATCCAAAACTGTTGCGAAAGCAAATGAAGCAATGTGCGAGGACCAGGATGAAGATTGACATGGTGTGTGTGTGCAATGATTAACTCGGTGAGACGATGTGAGCGGGGCAACAATATAGGGTGTTTCACTTCAACTGGAACATCAGCTTGACGAAGGCGACCGCCCACCCTGAGGATACCCTCTGTATCCAGAAAGGGGGCTAACTTATTTATTGCCCTCGCACACCTCTCACCTTTAACCAAGGATGCTATTTCCCTTTGAAATACTTCACCTTGGGCACATTTGATAAGCATATGAAGCGCCTCCTGTAATTCGGTGGCTGTCAGAGATGCAGTAGTTCGGTCAGATGGAGACACCCTACAATTTCGCACAAACCGCTGACAATATACAACAACACCCTGAATTTTCCGTAGATGCGAAAAGCGATTCAAAAGTTTACTGAGCCACTCCTCATTTGCCAAAGTAACTAGTACGGGGAGAGTTCGTTGCTCCGCCAGGCACTCTTCTGGCGGCTCAAAACGCAACGACTTGGGCCAATTTTCTCTTGCCAATTTTAGCCAGGCGGGTCCCGCCCACCATAGTGGATGCTCACAAAACCCAGAAGGTAACATGCCTCTCGATGCACAATCAGCTGGGTTTTCTTGTCCACTTACGTGATGCCATGACTCTGGAGGAATCTTCTCTTGTATGCTTGCTACTCGATTCCCAATAAAGGTCTTCCACCTATTGGAAGATGATTTTATCCAGGCAAGTGCCACCATAGAGTCTGACCAAGCATACATAGAGTTAAACTCAAAACGACCTTCATACACCCGACACACAAATTCCAGAAGCTTTGCCAACAATAAACACCCACACAATTCGAGACGTGGAATCGATATTCTTTTTAAAGGTGATACCTTGGACTTGGCACACAGAAAATTGATCCAAACTTGACCCTCCTCTGATACTTGTCTTAAGTAAACAACTGCAGCATACCCTCGCTCCGATGCATCACAGAACCCATGGAGTTCTGTACTGATGATATTATCGTGTTTTACGCCTCTGGGAATTGATAAACCTGCTAGCGCACTGAGTTGTGATTTATACTGAGACCACTGACCAACAATATCCTTTGAGGGCTTATCATCCCATCCCACTTTTTGCTCCCACAAGCACTGCATAAGATATTTTGCCAACAGGGTAACAGGAGACAAAAAACCCAGGGGGTCATAAATTCTTGCCAATTCCGAAAGAAGATTTCGTTTTGTGCACGGACGATCAATAGGTTCAACATTAAAAGAGAATGTATCACCTATGGGACACCACTGCAATCCTAAAATTTTCAACACTGATGGATCATTTAAATCTAACGATCGAGGTTGCTGACTATCAGCTGATACTGTGGACAACAGTTTCGAATTATTGCTGGCCCACTTCTTCAATTCAAAACCCCCCTTAGCAAACAACCCAATCAATTGCCGTTGCAACTCAAAAGCCTCTGACAATGAGTCGACTCCACTGACTACATCATCCACATAGAGATCGGACCGAACTAGCTTTGCTGCCAATGGAAAAGATGATTCCTCATCATCACAAAGCTGCATCATTGTTCGGATTGCCATGTGTGGGCTTGAGGAGACCCCATATGTGACAGTATTAAGGCAATATTTCTGTACAGGTTCCCCCTTTGAGAACCTCCAGAGAATTCTTTGATAATCCCTATGATTATCTACAACCAAAATTTGTCGATACATTTGCCGAATGTCAGCAGTAAATGCAATTTTGTTTGAGCGAAATTTCAACAACACAGTGGCAATATCTGTCTGCAACTTCGCTCCCACTAACAACGTATCGTTCAGAGATACACCATTCGTACTTTTGGAACTAGCATCAAATACCACCCGCAGTTTGGTCGAAAGGCTGTGAGGACGCAACACACAATGATGGGGAATATAGTATGCATCAGATGGTTCCACAGCTACATCTGATACCAGAGACATATGGCCAGACTCATAATAATCCCTGATAAACTCCGAATAGGACTTGTGCAACGCTGGATCCCTACTAAGACGTGCTTCCAGGGAGTAAAACCGCCTCAATGCAACACTGAAAGATTCTCCCAAACACGGAGTACCCTCACGAAAGGGCATATTTAAAATATATCTCCCAGCACTATTTCGGTGCTGAGTCTTCTTGAAGATTTCCTCACATTTTTTATCTTCCGGAGACATAACTAAACCTTGTGGTACCTGTTCCAAGCTCCAAAACTGTTTCAAGGTATGATCCAAGTCGACCAACGTGCATAAACTATTCACAACAGAATGAGACTTTGACTGTTCTACACTGCCCATAAGCACCCAACCAAAAACAGTATTGATGGCCACTGGTGCACCTCGAGGCCCTCTCTTTATTCCAGGTCTAACCACATGAGCATAAACGTCAGTACCCAACAAAATTTCAATGTCCCCTGGTATACCAAACTCTGAATCTGCCAACTCTAAGTTCTGAATATGTTGCCAGTGGCACTGCTCAATTTTAGCAGAAGGGATCTTGGAACAAATGTTCGGAATCACAATCATGTCCAACTCTAACTTTGTTGGCTCATAAATGGACTCTACTCGACATTTGAGAGTGCCTTGGCTAGCAAGCGAGCTCATTTGGTTCAAGCCTTGAACCATCACTGAACGAGATGAGGTGTTGAGCCCCAATTTTTCAACACACTGCTGCGAAATGAAATTAGCCTCACTCGCACAATCCAGGAGAGCTCGACATCTCCTAACCTTTCCATTTTTATCTCGTACTAATAGCATTATAGTTGCCAGTAACACGGACTGTTCCCTTTTTACCACACTTGCCAACACACGCAATTGCTCTGCACCTTGTGGCTCTTCCACAGGTGGCTTGTTTGAGTCACTCTCATCTCCCGATGCCGGTGCTTTTGGGAAGTGCAATAATGTATGATGGTGTTTATTACATACACGACAACTTGATGACTTGCACTTCCTGCTGGCATGCGAGTTTGATAAACAGTTAAAACAAAGATTATTCTTTTTTGCGAACGTATACCGTTTATGAGAGGATAAAGATAGAAATCCATCACACTTGAGCATGGGGTGCTCCTCCTTACAATAAGCACATACAAGCTTTGTGCTGGTAACAAAGGACGAAGCGGGCCTAGCAGTGGTTGCTGAAACATGCTGCCTTCTATTAGTCACATAATTGGAAGTTAAGGCAGTTGTCTCCATTGCTTTACACTGCTTTTCCAAGAATCTACATAAACTACTAAAACTGGGAATGTCCGATTCGCAAAACTCAAGCTCAAATTTTTGCAGCAACATGTTGAATTTAGTGAAATCCCACATGTCATGTTCAAACTGCTTCAACGCTTCCAAATTTTCACTGAATACAGACAACAACGTTCGTAGGGAAGAAGCAGATTCACTATTTGCTTTGGGGGCCTGTACAATACCCTGCCAATAATTGGTCAACAAAACCCGGGTATTGTGATACCTTGAGACCAGAGACTTGAATGCAATCCCATAATTGCTTCCCGTTAGCGGTAAATTCTTGATTAGGCCAGCTGCATCCTTCACTAACGAAGCACTCAAATATTGGAACTTTTCAATATCTGACAATGATTCGTTCTCATGAATCATTGTTTTAAACAGATCATAAAAGGTTGGCCAGTTTTTCCAATTTCCATCGAATTTTGGCATTTCGATTTTCGGTAACCTCAAATGTCTGTTTAAATTTGAAGTTGACATAATCGCGTTTGCGTTCGTTACTTCCTTTTCACTGAGAGATCGAGCGTTCGATGATTTGACAGAACACCGCGACTTACTCGATGCTCGACTCGATTTCGAACTACCGTGAAAAACGGATCGAGCTTGATTCTCAGCGGCTTTATTTGCATATCCTCTCAGTTCTCGATAGATAGTTTTTATAGAGTATTGCAGTTCATCGAATTTGTTCTGCATTTCATGCTCGCTCTCCAACTCTGATCGATCAACTACCGACACGATGTCCAAATGCAATGAATCAAATAGATTGACCAACTCATTCAACGCCTCAAAACGAACCTCAAATCTATTCAACCTATCTAAATCCACTACTGCGTCTATTTTGACCTGTTGAGCCACGTGCAATATGGCTTCTACTCGTCTATAAACGCTTTCGCGCTTATTTTTTAGCTGAATCAACTCCATTGTTCAACGCAAAAAAATTCCTAAACGCGATTTAAACAATATGCAAACGTGATTTCAACAATATGCAATTCGAGTATGTACCTAGTTATATACAAGCAATAACGTCACCTTGAAATTAAATGACTCAACACGGCAATAAACAATTACAAATTTACTAGACTAAAGGAAACAAGTAAAATTACTTCAAAAAATGGACTGTATCAACTAATAACAAAACAAAACAACTATAAAAATCCGGTCGATGGGCCAAATGTAAATACCACGTGTATTTATTTTATAATGAATAACAAAAAAAACAGAACAAATAGGGCACTGACAATAAGCAAAGTTACTTACCTTTATTCTCCAATAATGCAGGAACATAAGCTTCGTTTTTCTGTATTCACACACAACACCTCTAGGGACCTCGTGTCTCCCAAAGGACTTACAAACAAAATGGATATTTAGAGACCTCGTGTCTCTTCAAGGGGTTGAAAGCAATTCGCTTTCTCGAGACCTCTTGCCTCTTCAAGGACTCAAAAACAAGTGGCAGAGGGATGCAAGCTTCTCTCCCTTCTCTCATTCTTCTTCCCCCTCTCTGGTCTTCTGGCGGAAACCATTAGTAACACTTACTCTATGTCAGTGTAGCGCGCGACATTTGAATTTAAAAGTGACAGAACAACGAGCATGAACATATATATATATATATATATATATATATATATATATATATATATACATACATACATACATACATACATACATACAGGGTTAGTTTCAAGTATGGAAACATCTAAATGTTTCACAAACGGAAAACGATAATAGGTGCATATTTTCACATTACGACAAAACATACGGGATGGTCCTGAAAAGCGTAGTGGTTGCAATGATAGATTTTTTAAATGAAACAGCCTGTAGATTATATCATTTTGTGAATCCTTTCGAACGCTAGATTAACTTTGATATAAGGTACCCTATGGCAAAATTTGATGCTTACGCAGATATCGGCACTTTTATTTAATTCCATGTATCTTACGCACGGAAAACAACAAATAAAAATCTTTTCCTAGCCATTCCTTATTATGGACATTGAAGTCACCAAGAATAGTGACCCCGTAGGAAGGATATTCAGAAATCAGATGGTCGGTTTTTTCAGAAAGGTAGTCAAAGAGCTGGGCAAAGTTGTTCTCAGAAGGTGACCGGTAAATGCAGCAGATGAATTTAGTTGCAGCCCAGAGAGAGAGTTGTATCCATAGTATGTCTTTTCTTCCAGCTTCTAAATTGGGGAGTCTGGTGCAGGGTAGATTGCTACGGACGTACACGCACACGCCTCCATGCAATCTAAAGGAAGTAAGGAGCTCATACCCCGGGAAATTAAGGTGATTAGTGGCTGTTTTGGCACTGATTTGAGTTTCGGTGAGGAAGAGGAGTTGGGGCCTATTAGCCTGGAGGAAATGGTGGACGGAGTTCAGGTTAGAATTTAGGCCAGATATATTCGAGAAGGATATGTTAAATCTTGATGCCGGCGCCCCCCGCACACCCCTCTCCCGGAGATCCGAATGGAGAGGTATTTTATCTCCGGAATCTTTTGTACAAGGAGGGGCCATCATCATTTTTGTTTATAAGGGAAACCGACTCATACACCAGAACCGGAAACGTCCGTTGGGACTTCACTGGCCCCTTGATGTAAGGGGTGGGACCTCCTCGGGAGTAAAAAAAATCCTTTACTATCACATAAAGGAAAAGTCCACTACCACCTACCATATTGCAAGTATACCACACCAGCCAACTATTAAATTTAATTAAATGCTTTAAATTGCAATAATTCAATTTGCATCTAACTTAATATTCGTTGGCTAGGAAACAAGTTTTTTGGGAACATTTTAAGTTTATTTTAGGAAACTTTTTGTACATTTTCATAATCTTATTTTGATGAAAGATGGTACATTATTTCTAATATACTACATGTTATACTCGTAACCAAATTTGATACCTACCTGATTTCATTAAAAAAAGACATATTTGCTATTAAAAACATTTTTACGAAAATTCACTGCCATAACGTCCAGACTTTTTTTCCATAGAAAGGTGCAGTTCCCTACTCTCAGGCGTTAACAGTACCCAACATTGATTCTCACTTGTTTTTCTTATATCATCGCTCCCTTTATCCATCCTTGTCCCAGTTTTATCCGCGGCGCCACCAATGCGCGCAGTCTCTCATCATACACAATTGAGTCTATTATACATTTTACAACGCCCCTTTTCCATGTATACTTGTGGATATTTTTGTGTTTAAACAACGTATTGAATATTAACATGCTTTTTTCCAGACAGACAATAATCAAACAGTCTTCTTTCTCATTAACTCTTGCATCTTCGGTCACACTATTTATGTTTAGTTTCTTCTTACTACTACCCACCCATGCCTATATCTGGCAGTAATTATTTTTTTGTCTAAATCACACGTCTTTCCAAAAAGGTTCTCTCGCTCATTGTCACTGTTTGTGGGTGCATAGCAGGCAACCAAAAACACTGCATATTCGTTTTTATCCATACCCATATTAAGGAACACATTCATAATTTATTACATATGCCATGGCCCTTTCATTAAGCATTTTACAGAGTCTCCGACTGCCGTAAACATTTTCCTCAACACTAGACCATATGCATAGGTACCCATCCACCAATCCCTCATCGCACCCCTTTTATTCCATGCACAATATAGCAACATTTTGTGCATTCATCTTTTGCAAAATCTTATTTTCTTTACCTCTCATACCTACCTGTATATTCCAGGTCAAAATTTTTCAAGTCGTTTTAGGGATGTCACCATGAGCCTAGCCTATCCAGCCTCCGTCATCCATCATGACTTTGGCTATCTGAGGCCTCAGCTATGGTTTTCGTAGTGTTTAGGTTAGGTTAGGTTAGATTGTGAGTGGTCCACATCGGTCCCTCCACCGCGACCATAAGGTCTATTGTGGCTCACGCCTAATGTCTATATTTCGCCCAACAAATCCAGCCTCCTACAGAGGTCGATAACCTTTGCGGGCGAAAGTTGATCCAGATCCTCTGGAGCAAGCTTTACCTTGCCAAAGAGCAGGTGTCTAGTCCTATCCGCTGCCGGACAGGAACACAGCACGTGCTCTGCTGTTTCGTCATTCTCCATACACAGCCGGCACTCGGTCTCCTGACCGATCCCAATACGGTGCATGTGATGCCGCAAGCGACAGTGTCCTGTATACAGACCGACTAGAGTACTCAGTTGTTGTCAGTTCAACTCTAGAAGTTTCTTAGCCCTTGACTCAGACAGGCCATTTATGAAGGCCTTAGAGTGAGCTAATCCTGGAAGATTTTGCCAATATTGAATTGTCCTTCTATCTGTCCAGGTCTTTAAGGTGCGTTTTGCTGTGCAAGATGTTATTCCCAGCACCGGTTCTGGTCAGACAAAGTCACACTCCTGGCAAGCGCGTCTGCCGCAACGTTGCCATCATGGTCCGCGTGACCCGGTATCCAGACCAGCGACACCTCATTACAGCTGCCCAATTCGTTAAGGGCAGATTTACAACTCCATACCGTCTTTGAATTGCACCGGTAAGAACCAAGAGCCTTTATTGCAGCTTGGCTATCTGCATATATCTTTATCGATTTGTTTGTGCATAGGTCTTTTAAGCTTTCCCTTGCACACATCTCGATGGCATAAACTTCTGCCTGGTGTATGGCTAGCTGATAGTCTAGCATCGGTGCTGCCCCCATATGCGCCGGCTCCTACTCCCATATTGGTTTGGAGCCGTCAGAGTACCAGCAGAGGTCCGCTCTCAACAGGGTCGATTGGTTCCGGTCCCAGTCCTCCCTTTCCGGGAGGACGGTCTTGAAAGACAGATCTCTGCTGATTTTTGTAGGCATCAAGTCCGAGACCATTCCCAGAATCCTGTGACAATCACTGTCATCAAGGAGTCCGGACCCCCTCAGACTGACTTCCCTCGGCATGTTATCTGCCGTTTGTATTAGTCTGTACGTTGTCCACCTCGCCACCCTCTCCAACCATATGTGAAGTGGGGGAATATTGAGGAGGACCTCCAGAGCGACTGATGGTGCGGTGCTTATCGCTCCCCTTATCATCAGACATGCTTGTCTCTGTAGATGAGCCAGTTTGGCCCTCGCGGTACCACGAAGTACCTTAGGCCACCAAACTATGGCTCCATATGTTATCATAGGTCTGATAACCACTACATAGAGCCAGTACATCTGTTGGGGGGTTTGTTCCCCAGTTGTTCCCACAGATTCTCCGGCAGGTCCACAGGGACATCTTAGCCCTGCGGATAACATTTTCTAACTGTCTGTCCCAGTTGAGCTTCTTATCTAGGATAACTCCCAGATATTTTGCTTGGTCCGAAAATGGAATGTTTTCCCCCATAAGATTAGGTGGTTTTAATTTGTCCAACCTTCTTCTTCTGGTGAACGGGACAATGATCGTTTTGCGAGGGTTCACAGACATCTGTTCCCTACGGCACCAATCATTGACTACATTTAGTGCTTCTTGAAGAGTACTAGACAGTTCCTCAGATTTGCCTCTAACCATTATGACGAGATCATCCGCATACGCCTGGACCTCAACCTCCCAGAGTCCGAGGATAGCCAGCAGGTCGTCCACAAAGAGGGACCACAACAGGGGGGATAGAACGCCCCCCTGAGGACACCCTCTCGCAGCCCTAACGCTGACCACCTCTCCCCGTAATGAGGTAATAATGGTTCGATTGTGCAGCATGTTTCCGATACAGCCACAGATGGTAGGTTCCACCCCCCTAGCGATAGTGGCCTCGTAGAGGGAGATCGGTAATGCATTATTAAATGCTCCTTCTATGTCGAGAAATGCCGCCACCGCAACCTCTCCATTTTTCAGAGAGTGTGTGATCTTCTCGACGAGGTTATTGAGCGCTAACTCAGTTGATTTGCCAGTTTGATAGGCATACTGGTGGGTATTTAGGGGGTTCTTGGGTAAGATGTTCCCCCTAATGTGTCCGTCCAGTATTTTTTCCAATCCCTTCAGGAGGAATGATGTAATACTGAGAGGTCTCAGTGAAGTAGGTAGGAGGTCATTACGTCCCAATTTGGGAATGTAAACCCCCCTAACCACCGTCCAGCTGGAAGGAATATAGTTCGTAGTGTTTAGATATGAAGAAGTGGGAGGAGTCACTAGTACATTCGCACCTTCCTTTTTTCCCTTTTCCTGTCTTTCTGTCCCTAACACACTTCTAATATTCCATGATCCTAAATGAAACGAGCTCTTGATTTCGGCCTTTTCCGCATTTTTTCTAATCATTTCTGCTACTGACGTTCTAGCTACTGAGTTGGGGACAACATTTCACATGATAATGGCCCGAGCAGTCTGTCCAAGATGTGTTTCCACCCACACTGTACCTTGAGCTCCAATGGTAATGATCAGTAACAATATTTCGTTAGGCTTTGTCTATCATGGTTGGTGATTTGGGAAATAAGTTGCTCTGGTTTCCCGTTACTTACTAAAGACATTTCATGTTACTGATAATTTTATGCATTTTAGGTTGTGCCTTTGCTGATGGAACTCTCACAGGTGAACAGGCTGTAATGGCAGCTTATTCTAGAGGTCGTGCCATCTTGGAAAGCAATCTGGCCCCAGGTGCTATGGCCGCCATTGGTTTGTCATGGGAGGAAGCGAAAAGTAGGTGTCCACAAGGAATATTTCCAGCTTGTCATAACAGCGAAGATAGCGTTACCATTTCTGGACCCCCTGATGCTATTAACAAATTTGTGGCAGAACTACAAGCGGAAAACATTTTTGCTAAGGCAGTTAAAAGTTCAGGTTGCGCCTTCCACAGTAAATACATAGCTACTGCTGGGCCAAAGCTTCGCGAATCATTAAAAGCGATCATACCAAACCCAAAACCAAGAACTTCAAGGTGGGTTTCTTCATCGATTCCCGAATCAAACTGGGGTGGTACTCTGGCCCAACATAGTTCAGCAGATTATCATGTTAATAATCTACTCTCACCTGTACTGTTCCATGAAGCGCTCCAGCATGTGCCTGAGGATGCCATAGCGATTGAGATAGCCCCGACTGGTCTGCTTCAGGCTATATTGAAGAGGGCCTTAGGGCCTAAGGCTACAAACGTCAGTCTTGTGAAGAGGGGTCATGAAAACAATGTTGAATTTTTGTTGTCAAGTATTGGACAGTAAGTTTTTGCAAAGTATTATTGTGGTACTATTTAATTTGACTCTTCTGTTTTGTAGGATATACAATGCTGGTGCACAGCCTAAGCTTGGAAACCTTTACCACCCAGTTACATTCCCAGTTGGTAAAGGTACTCCAATGCTAGCTTCCATGATCGAGTGGGACCATTCAAATGAATGGGCTGTAGCAAATTTTGCAGGCAAAGGCTCAAGGTCTGGAGAAATGGTGGTTGAAATTGATTTAAGCAAAGAAGGGGATCAGTTTTTGGCTGGACATACTATCGATGGAAGAGTACTTTTCCCGGCAACTGGATATTTGGTTAGTAAAATAAAATATGAATAATGTTTTATTTAATTAATATAATTAAATTAATATTATATAACATATATATATATATATATATATATATATATATATATATATATATATATATATATATGTTGTATTGACATTTCGCAATATCAAACAAATTATTAGCTACCACACGAAAAGCTTAAAACTAGGTACTTACGAGTAAACTAGAATATCACTTATCACTAATTAAAATACTAAAGGTTTATGAACGGTAATTGTCAAAACACTAACACTGCCACTAAATGTCAGTACTGTGGAGAACCTAACAGCAACTTAAGTGGATATCGAAGGTGGTATCGTGTAGAAAACTGATTCCAATGAAAACAGTTTGTGTAGAACACCAGAGAGCATTGCCAATGAATTCTTGAAATCAATCTGAAATGTAGAAATAAATATTTAAAAAACAAATATAATGAGAGGGAAATTCACATACTAGGTGTAAATAAATATTGATGATGTTTTGTATATGTGGAAACAAATAAAATGGATAAAACAAAGCATACACTCAAAATATAAAGACACTCATATAAACCACACAAGTAAAGCACTTCAAAGTAAGGTGTAAATGAGATTAATATAAAATAACTTACTAAAGATGCAGATGTTTCAAATATCCAGTAAAACCAAATTATAATACAACAATGCATTATTTGTCCAATAAAGATCTGCATTAACAGCAGGCGATCTGGAATACAAAGATGATAAAATTAATTAAAAAACAGATATATAAGAAGACATTTCTCAAATAATAAATGGAGCAAATGATTCTTAAATTAATCTTCAGCAGAGTGTAAATAATGTATCAAGAGACACACTACAATTTAGTGAAATGCAAAGTACTTTTTTAAGCTATACAATAAGACATTTAGGAACAAATGAAATGTAGCTTAAAATGAATATAGACTGATAAACAAATAAGTATAATTTGGTTTATAAATTGTTGATACATGTTTGTTAAAAAAAATTAAAAGTGTGTAGTTTGTTATATTAGAAAATATTATATTTGTATGTGTGTGTTTTGTTTCTTTAACGTCGGCCTATTTCCGCGACTATGGCCAATCACCGACGCCAGGAAGCAGTTTCACCTCACTATCGTGGAAAATGTTGTCGCACCCCTGTCTTTCTGTAAGGAGGGTAGGGATCTTTAACGTGCCCAACATCGCATGGACACAGGACCGACGACTTTACGCCCCCTCCGAAGGGCGGAACGTGCAGACATTCAACTTGCTCAGATACAATTCCAGAACCTCGGTTGATGTAAATATTACAGTTTGTACTGAAAAAGTGAAAGGAGTACCCTGGAATCGAACCCAGTACCTTTCGGTTCAGAGGCACACGTTCTTACCCCTGAACTACCGAGGTTCTTATTATATTTGTACTAACCTTTAAAATATTTGTAATAAGTTCTGATGCCACTACTAAAAAGTTATGATAAATAAGTTTCTATGTATTTAAGTATTTTAAGACTAGTTTTTGTTGCTGTTTGTTAAATAGTTAAAGTTTTAAAGTGGGGTTAAGTGAATAGACATTAACATTCCATCAATGTCAAAGTATGACTCAGTTTTTGTGTACATAGACCGAAATATTTCTATGGTAAGAAATACGAAAACAATTTGACAGTTTGTAAAATTAATGAGATTGCTTTGGATACAAAATTTAAGCAGGAAGTGACAAATAATTGAATAAACTCTCTTCAATTGGGTTCATCAATCAAGAGGATGCCAGTGCATTTTGTTAATGCAAAATAGTGAAATATGAAGTAAAATTGGAAAATTAAAGTTTGAAAAGTGTTAGAAACTGTAAAATAATCAATAATGTGTCCCCTAAATGAGCAATAAGCTCAAAAGAAGTGCTGCAAGAAAAGATATGCAAGTATCAAAATAATAATTGACGCCAGAGACGCGTTATCTTGAAGTAAGGAGTCTACAAAGTGGCTGCCTAGCAACGATGAATTTCAACCTAGCAAACAGCGGTTGATAAGGAAGGAATCAGGAAGTTTCGAAGGTATAAACTTCTGTAATAATAAAGAGGCCTTTTTAAATAGAAGTGAATGGAACTTTTAAATTTCAGTAAATGAATGTATTGTGTCATTAATCTATGTAAACCCCTAATCTGTTTATAATATTTAAATAAGAAATTCATTTATGTTTCAAAATCACCAATTTGCACAAGCGCAAAGTAAAAATTTTGATCAAAGATAAATCCAAAATAAAAAGAGCTCAAGTAATAATATAAGAATTTATTGATTAAGTAGTGGTGTTATGTTATTTTGTTGTTTCTTCATCCGTATAAAATAAGTAGAATAAAATCAGACATACACAAAAATTTTAATGCAGTATTATTATTTGAGGATGTAATAAATATATCTGGTTTTAAATTATGGGCAAGTAAACGGGATATTGAATAATAATTAAATTCATTTATAAAAAAATATATAAAAAAAGAACTCACTACATACCCTAGTAATATGGAGTCAAGAGCCGGGCAAATATAAACACATATAAGGTATAAAAATTATAAAATATACATAGAAAGACCAACAACAAATATAAATATAAACTCTTTTATTTGCAAGCATAATAAAACATGTCATCACATCAAATATAAATTAGGACAAGAGTCCAAAGTGTAACCAGAAGCGCCACCACGGACATTGAAAAATCTAGTTTAATCTGTGTGATAGAGATAATATCGCATGCAATGTTTTTTAAATATTGAAAATTCGGTTTTCCACAAAGAAATGAACTTGAAATTGGCGACGTGCTATAAGTCTCTATATAACCTACCTACGTACAAAAATTAGAGCCTCGGTGGTCCAGGGGTAAGAACGTGTGCCTCTGAACTGAAGGGTATTGGGTTCGATTCTCGGGGTTCCCCTTTCACTTTTTCAGTACACACTGTAAAAATTAACATCAACCGAGGTTGTAGCATTGTATTTAAGCATGTTGAATGTCTGTGTGTTCAGCCCTTCGGAGGGGGCGTAAAGCCGACGGTCCCGTGTGCATGCGATGTTGGGCACGTTAAATATCCCTACCCTTACAGAAAGGCAGTGGCTCGGCAAAATTTCCAGCATAGGGAGGTGAAACGGCTCAAATAACGTTGCCGGACACTTTGCCAAATCAAAATTATATAATAAGTGATATAAGTGATTTGAAAAACATTTAGAGAAATTGTAAATTCAGAAAAACCAACTGATTTCATTATGAATAACTACACTGTATTGGAGTATAAACTACATCATCTGTATGATTTATAAAGCCAAGGAAAGTGTAATTCGTTTTCAGTACATTCTGTCAATTAATATCCACCGAGGTTGTGGCATTCTGTTTGAGTGAATGTCTGGACGTTCCGCCCTTCAGAGGAGGCGTTAAGCAGTCGGTCCCATATCCATGCTATGTTGAGCACGTTTAAGATTCTACCCTCCTTACAGAAAGGGAGGGAATTGGCAAAATTTCCAGGATAGTGAGGTTAAACTGCTCCCTGGCATAGGTGATTGGCCATATTTGCGGAAATAGACTGGCGTTAATGAAATTATAATTAGAAAACATTTGTTGTTAAACCATTAAAGAAAATTTTGATGCCAATAAGTTCTAGAAATATTTTAAGTCTGCTCCTATAAGCCATTTTTTAAAATGAAATATCAGTAAAATTAAGCTTTGTGAATTAGTTTTAAGTATAGTTTAAATATTTATTAAACAAAACTGTTTCCCATTTTAGACTTTGGTTTGGAAATCATTTGCAAAACTTCGTAATGAAGATTACGAACAAATGCCAGTTATTCTGGAAGATGTCCAGTTCCATCGAGCAACAATTTTACCAAAGGAAGGATCAGTCAAGTTCTTGATAAACATCTTTGAGGGTTCTGGGGACTTTGAATTATGTGAGGGTGGATCTGTTGCAGTGTCTGGAAAAATTAGTGTGCCTGAAGATGTTGAAAAAGAGGAGCTCAAGCTAACTAAGCCCCAGACAACAGCAAAGAATGATGCCTTGCCATTGACAACACCTGACATCTACAAAGAACTGCGACTTCGTGGTTATGATTATGGAGGAATATTCCGTGGTATATCCGAATCTGACAACTGGGGACATTCTGGAAAACTCAGATGGGAGTCAAACTGGATCAGTTTTATTGATACTATGCTACAGTTCTCAATTTTAGGACAAAACACCAGAGAATTGTATTTGCCTACCAGATTACAGCGGGCATTCATAAATCCGAAAAAACATTTGGAGCAGGTTAAGGAACTTACAGAAGATGGAGGTAGCCAGAATATATAAATTGTTTTATTTTACAGCAGTTATTTACCTTTTTTTTTTTTTTTGCAGGTGTACCAGTTGATATGTATCGTAACATTGGTGTGATCAAGTCAGGAGGAATTGAGTTGAGAGGAATGAAAGCCAGTTTGGCTCCACGTCGTCAACAAGCTCAAGCTGCACCAAAGCTAGAAAAATATAAATTTGTACCTTATGAAAATAAAACTCCACTTATTGAAGACACTGGCAGTAAGCAGCAAGCATTGACTGCTTTACTACAAACTGTTCTTGAAAATAGCTCTGGTGCACTTAAACTAAAGATCACCGAAGTTGGCACAGAAAGAGCAATAGAATCTGCTCTAGCACCAATGATTAAAAACATTCTCGAAAGGGAACCTATGACGTCTGTAGATGCCACCGTTGTCACATCTGAACCTGTGGATACAACTGCTCTAGCAGCAAATGACATCAAACATGTTGTGAAGGATGTCACTACAAACCAAGTGGATCAAAATGTACATATGGTTGTACTTGTGGATGTTTTAGCACGTAATAAGACTAGAATTCTTGCAAATGCTGTAGCATCGTTAAAAACTGGAGGCTTCATTATTTTAGAAGAACAGAAGGGCACACTAAGCAGCACAAAATTATCTTCTACTGGTATAGAAATCGTCAGTAGTCAAGTAACAGACACAAAAACATATGCCCTACTGAAAAAACCAACAGAGGTACCATCAGATGCTGTTGTCATCGAGGTCACTGAAAAGAACTTCACTTGGGTTGAGCCACTAAAGGATGCAATGAAGAAAAGTGAAAGTGATAACACCCGAATCTATTTGTACACACAAGGAGAAACACTTACTGGATTAGTTGGTATGGTTAACTGTTTAACAAAAGAACCTGGTGGTGCAAACTTGAGGGCGTGCTTTATCCAAGATGCTAAAGCACCCAAGTTTTCTATAAATGCATATGCTGAGCAACTTAAAAAGGATCTGGTCCATAATGTTTTGAAGAATGGTGTTTGGGGTTGCTACCGCCATATTCTCCTTGACCACTTGAATGAAAGTGGCAAACTCCAAGCTAAACATGCATATATTAATACAGTAACTCGCGGAGATTTAGCCAGTCTTAAATGGATTGAGGGACCTTTAACTCATTACAAGTAAATATTCTAATATTTTTAGATAAAACAGTCGTATAATCTAAATTTGTTTTAGGGGTGGTGATCCAAACACTGAGTTATGTTCAGTGTACTATGCACCACTTAATTTCCGTGATATCATGTTGGCTACTGGAAAATTACCTCCAGATGCTTTGCCAGGAGACTTAGCTGGTCAAGATTGTATTCTTGGTCTAGAATTCTCTGGACGCGACACTAAAGGTAGACGTGTCATGGGTATGGTTGCAGCAAGAAGTTTGGCTACGACTGTTCTAGCGGATCCTGGTTTTCTTTGGGAAGTACCAGAAAAATGGAGTCTGGAGGAAGCTGCTACAGTCCCTGTAGTGTACGGAACAGTAAGTTATTATAAGTTTTTGTCTACAAAGATACATATTTATATATTTTTTTCAGAGTTACTATGCGCTGATCGTCAGAGGAAAGATGCAACCTGGCGAATCCGTTCTGATTCATGCTGGAACAGGAGGTGTGGGTCAGGCTTCTATAGCCATCGCACTTCATATGGGATGTAAAGTGTTTACAACTGTCAGTACACCAGAGAAGAGAAACTTCCTCAAGAAGACTTTCCCTCAGCTCACAGATGATAACATTGGAAATTCTCGTGATACGAGCTTTGAGCAATTGGTGTTGTCACAGACTAATGGACGTGGTGTTGACTTGGTTCTGAATTCACTTGCAGCTCATCAGTTACAAGCTTCAGTGCGTTGCTTGGCTAATGGCGGAAGGTTCTTGGAAATTGGAAAAGTGGATTTGTCAAATAATTCCCCACTTGGAATGAGTATATTCCTTAAAAACACCACTTTTCATGGTATATTGCTTGATGCTCTCTTTGACAGTGAGAGCCCAGATAAAAAGGCAGTTTATCACTTAGTGACTGAAGGCATCAAAACTGGAGCTGTTAAACCATTACCTAATACAGTCTATAATGAGAACCAAGTTGAGCAAGCCTTCCGTTTCATGGCCACCGGCAAACATATTGGTAAAGTTCTTTTGAAGATCAGAGATGAAGAGAGCCGGGAAGCTCAGGTGCCAAAATCAAAAACTGTAACTGCCATTCCTCGCACTTACATGTACCCAGACAAGAGCTACATACTTGTCGGGGGTTTGGGTGGATTTGGTTTGGAATTAGCAAACTGGCTTATTTTACGGGGAGCCAAGAAGATCGTTTTGACCTCCCGAAGTGGAGTAAAGACAGGATATCAGTCGCTTTGCATTAGACGTTGGAGAGAGTTGGGAGTGAAAGTTACCATTTCCACAGAGGATGCTACAACAGAGAAAGGTGCCAAGAGGCTCCTAGAGGAAGCTAATGAATTGGGTCCAGTTGGTGGAATATTCAATCTAGCTGTGGTGTTGCGTGATGCTATGATGGAAAATCAGTCTGAAGCAGATTTCAAAACTGTATGCAGACCCAAAGTTGATGGAAGTAAACAATTGGATGCTGCATCAAGAGTCCTTGCACCACATCTAGACTATTTTGTCAACTTTTCTTCGGTGTCCTGTGGTAGAGGTAATGCAGGACAAGCTAATTATGGTTTAGCCAATTCAGCAATGGAACGTATATGTGAGGCCCGTCAACAAGCTGGTTTACCAGGCGTCGCCATCCAGTGGGGTGCTATTGGTGATGTTGGTCTTATTTTAGAAACAATGGGTGGTAACGATACAGAAGTTGGCGGTACTTTACCACAGAGAATGTCTTCTTGCTTAGCTACGATGGACCTCTTCTTGCAGCAACCTGACGCTGTTGTTGCTAGCATGGTATTGGCAGAAAAGCGCAAATCTGGTGGTGACGCTAACCAAGTCAGTCTAACAGATGCAGTAGCAAACATTCTTGGAATCAAGGACCCCAGTACTGTTGCAGGTTCCGCTACTCTCGCTGATCTTGGTATGGATTCACTGATGGGGGCAGAAATCAAACAGACCCTTGAACGCAACTACGACTTAGTTTTGAATGCGCAAGAAATTCGTGGTCTCACTTTTGGAAAACTGATTGAATTGGGTAGCGGAGATGCAGCTCCCGTTGCAGAAGCTAGCAATGGTGTACAGAAGAATGGCGATCAAGTGGAATTTACAAAGGTTGAAGAAATCATGCCATCAAAATCAATCATTCAGATGCCTAGCAAATCAACAGATAAAAAATTACCTGTCTTTGTTGTACATCCAATTGAAGGTGTTGTGACAGCACTTGAAACCATGTCTAAGAATATTGAGGCACCTGTTTATGGTTTACAATGCACAGCTAATGCCCCTCTTACTAGTATTAGTGATCTTGCCAAGTATTACATTTCTCAGGTTAAGACAATCCAACCCAAAGGACCATATAGCTTGATTGGTTATTCGTTTGGTGCTTGTGTGGCTTTTGAAATGGGCGTTGAATTGGAAAAGAACAAAGAACAAGTTTCCTTGTTGCTGATCGATGGATCTCCATCATATGTGGCAATCCACACAGGAAAAGCTAGAGACACAAAGAGCTTGAAAGGCAACACGATAGCTGAACAAAGTGAAGCTTTGACATTTTTCGTAATGCAGTTCAAGGATGTAGACCAAGTAAAGGTGAGGTTTTATTAAGTTCTCAATATTAATTTTATATTGACTCTTGAACACTATGGAGAAGCTTTTGCTTCTTAACACATTGACGAAGCAAGCGATTTCCGTGTTCTGATATGAGCCATAGACATTGCATGCTGTATTTTCTTTATTTACGATGCAGTCCATTATAGGCTCACATGCAAACTAGTTGTAAGGTGATGTCTACGAAAGAAGTAGACGTTTCATTTATATTACATAATGAAATCTTTAAAGTAAATGCATATAAGTTCAAATTCCAGCCAGGCCAGACTGCAATGACTTTGGTTTTTTATCCAAATTTGTTCCAGGTGCACTGTAAATTTAAAGGCTTATTTTCCATATTTAAAATCCTCTTCACAGTGCAGTGAGGAATGGACTAGCCTGTACCAGCTTGTACAGGTCTATCCAAGGATATGAAAGAAAATTACTGGTACTATTATTAGTTCTCCGAATAAGCACTATCTCCTGTTGTTCAGTACTTTGCAGCTGTTCCAGATTCCTTTTACATAATCCACAAGTCGCATGTACATATTTCTTAATCTTGGTAAGGTTGACCTGACCTGACCTGTCAGTAGTATGTCTGGGCAGGTGCTCGCAATAATTCGAAGTTGCGCTCTACCACAACATAGCAGTTCTGCGCTCATTTTGCTAGAGGGACTTGTTATAAGCTCCATGCTAGGGTTTCAACCTGGTCTACTTCCTCAGCAAAAAATTGACTATGAATCATCCCGTTAATTTCCTTACATATTTCGTATTTTGGTACACGCAAAGCTCTGAATCTACATATCCCAAAGCCGTCCCGTGCCTCGCTATTCATCAGTTTTTTGTTTCTATTGATTACAATGACCGAGCACCCAGATCAATTATTTATCTTTTATGTTAGTGGTAAAATCTACCAATGAACAAAATATCAAAAACCAATCCACAAGGGAGAGCAGCGGAGGCCTTTGCAGTTAGAAATTCTTTAGCCACTATGGTTAAGCAACCTACTTACTTTCCTCGCATCCCAACACACAGCTCAAATCCCTTGGATCTCCTTCTTAGTACAAAACCTGAATGCTATAAGATATCAGTCACCGCCCCCCTTGGTCGCTCAGACTATGGCATGGTCACTGCTTCCTGCACAATGCAACCCAAGATCACACAGTCATCACACCCACATATTGTTTGGCACTACAACTCCGCGAACAGGGACGAAATGTGGGATTACTTTCCCTCATTTCCATGGGCGTCTATCTGCTTCTCTCATCCTGACCCCTCTGATATCTCACAAAACGTCACCGAAATTATCCAAGCTGGCATGGAATTATTTATTCCACGTACACAGAAAAACTCTTCAGCCACTCAAAAACCCTGGTTCTCTAAATCCTGTGACAAGGCCAGGTTTGAAAAGGTCAAAGCTCATAAAACGCTTCTACAGAATCCCGTCAAGCATTTAACGACGCAATTTTTTCTGAGGCAAAACACTCGTTTAATAACCACATCAAAAACATAGTCCTCTCAAGCTCCAACGGCAGCAAACCCTTCTGGCCTCTTGCTAAATCTATTGGGAATAATTTCTGCAAGAGCACGTTCCCACCTCTTGTTTCAGGGGATGAAATTGTTTCTACCGCCCTGGGCAAGGCTGAACTTTTTGCCTCGTCGTTCGCCGGCAATTATACTTTCAACCCACCTCCAAATGTTCAACCACCAACAGTCCCCATTCACGCATAAAATGACGGATATCATTTTTAAAACTAAAAAGGCACGGAAGATGCTCTCTTCTCTTAATACCAGGAAAGCCTCTGGCCTTGACGAGGTCCCAGCAATTGTACTCAAAAAATGTGCACCAGAACTTGCTCCTGTCCTGACTCGTCTGTTTCAGACATCTTACAATAGAGGCATATTCCCTAGTAACCTGAAAACTTCTCGAGTACAACCCGTCCCCAAGAAAGGATCCAAAGCGCTTCCTAGCAACTACAGGCCTACTTCTCTCCTTGCAGTCGCCTCTAAAGGGATGGAAAAGTATATAAACACCGAATTACTTAAATTTATTGAAAAACACAGTATCATCCACGACAGGCAGTATGGATTTCGTGAGCGCAGATCAACTGCCGACCTCCTTTTCTTTGTCACCCATTGTTCGAACAAGTCTATGGAGCTACACGGTGAATCCCAGATTGTCGCTCTAGACATATCCAAAGCATTCAACCAGGTCTGGCACGCAGCGCTGCTTAATAAACTTGTGGCCTATGGCCTACCACCAAAACTCTGTACCTGGACAGCACATTTCCCCTCTAACCAGAGCATTTCTGTTGTCGTGGATGGCCATTCCTTTAAACTGTATCCAATTAATGCATGAGTCCCTCAAGGTTCAGCTGTAGCCCCTACTTTGTTTCTTCTCCACATCAATGACCTCCTCTCTAGTGCATCACACACAGTTCACAGTTACGCGGAAGACAGCACCCTTCACTCAAATATACAATATTCTAAGCCTGTCTCTTTAGCCCAATTAGATGAGGATCGCAGACTCATGGAGGGTTCTGTCTCTGTGGATCTCCAAAAAGTATTAGACTGGGAAAGTAGAAATCTTGTACAATTCAACTCCACCAAATCTCAGTCTTGCTTTCTATCTCATAAGAGATACACCAGCCCTAGACCCATCACAATGAACAACCAAGTTATCAAAGTAATGCGTCCTTTTCCCTTGTTGGAATTTCTGTGGATCAGAATGTCAATTGGCACTAACATGTCACATCAATTGCAGAAGCGGCTGCTAATTAATTAGTTTTCCTCTTCCGGGCTTCCAAATACTTTTCATTAGCTCATCTCTATACCTTATGTACTTCACAAATAAGGCCAAACCTCGAATACTGCTCCCACATCTGGGGTGCCGCTTCTACACTTGCTATCCTGGACTCCATTCAGAAGAGAGCTATGCGTCTCATCAGTGACTCTACCCACAAAGGCTGTCATCCCTTGCCCACCGACGTGCTGTTGGTGACCTCTCTCTCTCTTTTATAGATATCTGCACAGGCACTGCTCAGAAGAGCTTTCTTCCATAGTTCCTCCACCTGCTGCCCCCAATAGATCTACCAGGGGAACAGAGCGAATGCACCCTTTTACTGTCCAGGTCACCAGACATAGAACATCTTGTTATGCCCGCTCTTTTGTTCCGAGGACTTCCAAGTTGTGGAATTCCGTGCCGGCACATGTTTTTCCTTCTCCTCCGAACCTTCAAGTCCAGAATTAACAAGTAATCTTTCCTACTTGTCGACACCCACGGTACGATAGTATTTAGGCTGTAAGCCCTCATGATGTGTTGTTGAAATATAAAAAATATGTTATGCTAAAGCCGAGCTCTGGACAAAGAAATGTATGGTACGTAAGAATATTGTGAAATTTCAATTGAGTTGTATCTAGTAAATGAGAATATAAACTACTTTGATTTGTTCATTAAATAAATCGAATTTTAAGTGTTCTGGTCTGTCTGAAATTTTACTTTTATGGACCTATAAATTAGTGGACAGATACGGCATATATTTGGAATTATAGGAACAGCTTAGAAAAAGAAAAAAAAAGAATCAAAAAGTGTTATGAATAAATGTAAGTTGCTTGACAAATTTATGAAAACATTTGTAACCTTGAAAATTTTCAATGGTTCAAATTGTCACTTTGCTAACCAACTTTTTTCTTTGAAATGGAAACCTGTTTTTTATTTTTGGAATCCACGAATTATCGATCAAATTTTAATGTGTGGTTGGATAATAAAAATTTGGAGAAAAAACTGACCACCAGTGTGTTATAAAAATTAATAATTAATAATTAATTAATAAGGTAAGATAAGATAATTTTTTTCGCTTTCGTGCCATAATACATGAATAAGCATGTCACAATAGATATAAATAAATAAAAACAATTTTGCTGTTTACTTACAAAATAAAATAAAAAGAAAAATGCACAATGTAAAAAAACACAACGCTTAACACAGTGAGCTACAAACATCTGCATACACTTATATACATTGCAATATATAAAAATATATATGCACAATATCAAACAACAAAACAATCAAGAACAAAAACATTAAAAAAATTCCAGTTAAATCATTTGCCTCACAGAGCACAAAATAAATTCATCGACTAAACATAACTTGTCAATTTCTCCCATATGAAAGCCTTTCTCATTTAATTGGATTTTCTTATAGAAGGGGATCTACTTTAGTGGCCTGTGATGTTATTTTGATAATAAATAAATACAGGCTAATCAACAACTCACTTTGAAAATTGATTTGAAAAAATCGTTAAGTCTTTTTTTTTGTTCAAGTGGAAACCCCCTATTTTTATAATTTTATCTTATTCAGCATTAAAAAAGCCTGGACGCAGCAAGTGCGTTATGGTAGTGAATTTTCATAGAAATGATCTGGCACAAAATATTTTATTATAACTTTTTTTTCTTGTAACATAGAAATCTTAATTTTGGTGTATAGTTTACTTTTTATATCGTAAACCTACCTACCAAATTTGGTTATCATAGATTTTTTATTTTTTAAGTTAAAAATTTTTTTCAAATGAAAACTCAAAATTTTTCCGGAAAACCTTGTCCGATTTTTCTGATTATCGAACTTGTCAAAGCCATTTACAAAAGGAAGCTACATGCCAAATTTTATCAAAATCGCCCTATTATTCTTTGAAATAAAAATTTATTTCTAATGAAAACTCAAAATTTTCCCGGAAAACCTTATCAGATTTTCTTGACTAACAAACATGTCAAAGCCATTTACAAGGGGAAGGTACATGCCAAATTTTATTGAAATCGGCTTATAACTTTTTGAGATAAGAATTTTTTTCGAATGAAAACTCAAAATTTTCCCGGAAAACCTTGTCCGATTTTACAAAAGAAACGTACATGCCAAATTTTATCAAAATCGGCCCATTATTTTTTGAGTTATCGGTGTGACATATATATATATATATATATATATATATATATATATATATATATATATATATATATATATATATATATATAAACATATAAAAATTGAAACTGACCCCGGATATGGGTTCTAGGGGTCCTAGATCGCGCTCATTTGAAGAAATTTTTTCAAAATTCAAAAGTCGAGATCTCCTCATTAGTGAATTTTTTCTAAGAAAATTCACTAAAAAGAGGATTTTTAGGCCTGCAAACGTCATTTTTGACATAAAATTTGAGATATCAAAAACGGCCGGACTTAGGTACAGGACATTATTCATAAAATGTGTCTAAAATTTCGAGTGTTATCTAAAAATGCAATAATATATAGGGTGTCCTATTTAAAATAAGCAAGTTAACATGAACGCCCTGTATAACCGGAAGTGCCACCATCTTGAAAATATTTTAGCAGAGTTGGCTCTATCGACAAGCTACCAAATTTTCAACATTTTCCAAAGTCTAGTTTCTGCAAAATCGATCGCAGGCGTTCGTCGTGGGACCCTGTATATGTGTATATATTTTATTTCTTTGGTACTAAATTTAATGGTCCAGTTTTAAAAACTATATTGACTGGATGTTTATGTTTTAATAGTTGACGTGTCATATGTGATTACATATTGTTACAAAGCACTTCAATAGATGTAGGTGCGGTGTTGCCACATCTCCAGAACTTCCCCAACATCTGGGAATTTTTGCACAATCTGGCAACACCGCCTCCCCCTGGGGGTGCCTGGGGTGACCCCCCACAGGCGAATTCTCAACCCTCTAGGACCAAAAATAACAAAGTTACCAACTTGTACCCTGTCGGAACGGATAACTGAGGTCTGCGCATTCCGAACAGCCTGTATATAGACCCTGTATACGCAGAGACCACTTACACCCTGTATACGCAGAGAGATCTTATAGTACGAGAAACACCTCTTGTGTAACATAAGAGTGATGACCACATTTGGATCATCCTGTATATACATCCCCCTGTATACACACGGGGGCCGATCTGTATTTACAGAACCTTCTAGCAAAAGAAGGTCCTGGAATATTCTGGAATGGAAGGCTCCGGAAACAAGGTAGAAGGTACGACGTGTTTATAAAGACGAAAGCAAGCCAGGGCAGACAGTTCAGTTCGAGAATGTTGTAGTGACTCGAAGAAGGAGTAACTAGTGTGAAGTGTTATAGAGTAGCGACTGTAGTTTCAGTGTATTAGCGACTTTTGTACAAATTAGTGATTGTAAGGCCAGATAAACTAAGTGTTTTGTGAGAGAGACATTCTAGACCTTTATTGTATCCATATTTAGACAGTAAATTAAGTGTTTTGTGAGAGAGACATTCTAGAACTTTTATTGTATCCATATTTAGAGAGTAAATAAAGTTGTTTTGTTAAAATTAAGTCTCACTTATCCAGAACCCGGAGAAAACGCAACAATATTATGTACACATCTTTGACAAATAACGCAAGTTAGAGTAGAATGCGGCAACTAAATACTGTGTACGATCATAGCTTTGACATTTTATTATTTATTTAAAAAAAATCTCCTTTTTAGACTGTTTCAGAATTAAAGAACCTAAACAACTGGGAGGACAGAGTAGCGAGAGCCACACAGATTTTATCAGGAGTCACACCCTATCCTGACCAACAGTTAGCAGATGCAGCCTCGAGTTTCTATTATAAGCTAGTGGCAGCTGATAAGTACAAGCCAACATCAAACTTCAGCGGAAAAATAACGCTCATAAAAGCCAGTGACAACTTTGTAAAAATGGGTAATGATTATGGCCTGTCAGAGGTAAGTTTTAACATTTTATTTTCAATTATTTATTCAGATTATTTACAAAGGCAGAACCATTATTGTAACATAAAACGTTTGTACAGTGCAACTGATTATGCCAGGAAAAAATAAAAGTCTGGACGCAGAAAGTGTGTTATGGTAGTGAATTTTCATAAAAATGTTCATAATAGCAAATATGTCTTTTTTTAAAGAAAGCAGGCATCAAATTTGGTTACCAGTATAACGTGTATAGTAAAAACAATGTGCCATGTTTCTTCAAAATAACTTTATTGTTTGAAAATGTACAAAAATTTCTGAAAGTAAACTTGTGTTATTGAAAAAACTGGTTTCCTGGCCAACAAACCTTAGTTAATAGCAAATTGAGCTATTTAAATTTAATGAAAATTCGCTACCACAACGCACTTGCTGCGTCCCGAATCTCTTTTCTGCATGTATTATATTTCGATGGAAAATGCAAAAATGCAATAATATAAGGCGTGTTTAATTAAAAAACACAAATGTGCATTATAATTCAAGGAAAGATGCAAAAATGCAATAAAATAAGGGGTGTTTGAATTAAAAAAAAAAAAACGAAAATTTGGAGCACTAGCCTGTCATTAATAAAATAATTTTGTAATATGCATCTCGAGACACCCTATAATTAATAAATACAATCTTTTTCTCATTTCGTATACAATTGAATATCAGAACATTTCTCATCGGAATGAGAGAAATGCGGTTTATTATTTCAGTTTATTGGTCGGTTTGATACTTGATAGTACTACCCAAAATTAATTTCACAATGGTGTATTCTGTAGAAGAAAGAGTTGAAATAATTACTCTTTTTTTCAAAAACGATGACTGTGCCAACCGTACCGCAAATTTGTTTAATGAACGACATCCGAACAGACATGTTAAAGGAAAATACATTTTGGAGTTAGTTGCAAAATTTCGACAAAGTGGTTCAGTAGCCAACAAGAAACGGGATCCTGAACGTGAATTTCCGGTTAGAAATGAGACTACTGAGATTGAAGTTTTACGACAAATTGCTGCAGACCCAACTTTGAGCATGAGAAAATTGGCCACTGTTTCAAACATCAAAAGAAGAACTATTCAGCGAATATTGAAACATCATAAATTTCACCCGTATAAAATTCATCTTGTACAACAACTGAATGAAAATGATTTTGATCGGCGGCTGGAGTTTTGTGAAGTTATGACTGCACGAATAGCTGATAACGGGAACTTTCTGTTCAATATCTGTTTTTCAGACGAGTGTCCGTTTTTATTAAACTCTACAGTCAATCATCATAATTGTCGTTATTCGGCAGATAATAATCCAATAAATTTTCACTAAGTCCACACCCCAACTCCACAGAAATTGAATGTCTGGACTGGCATTTTTGGAGACTGTTTAATCGGACCAATTTTTCTTGATGGCAATTTGAGTGGCGAAACGTATTTGGAGTTACTAGAAGACATTGTTTACCCTCTACTAATTGATATTGTTGAAAATGATGATCGCTATCAAGAAAATTAATTAGTGTTTCAACAAGATGGAGCTCCTCCGTGTTTTTCACAACATGTTAGGGAGTTTTTGAACAGAGATTTTCCAGAGCAATGGATTGGGCGTAGAGGTGCTATTAAGTGCCCCGCTAGATCACCGGATTTAACTCCTTTAGACTTTTTTCTATGGGGCCATTTAAAGAGTAGAATTTACACAACAACTGGAGTCTCTGGAAGAATTACGACGACACATTGTTGAAGAATGCCGTCTAATAACTCCACAAATGCTCCAGAATGTCAAAGCTCGTTTTGAACAAAATTTGTACTTTTGTATGGAAGCTAGTGGTCAACAATTGGAACACTTACTTAACTGAATAAACATTTTTGAACGTTTGGTTTTGTTTTTTAGTTTTTTTTTAACGAAAAATTGACTAATCAGTGCATTTCTTATCACAATGAATGAAATACGTTCTTGCAACTCCAACTGTGAATAATTTTTAAACGAGTTGATAAAACTTCCAAAAAAATTTGTGTGCTGAATTAAGAAAACAAAGAGCTTTCAAATGATGTAACACTCGACCCATGTTCCCTATTTAAAATATAAGGGTTGTTATCACCACTCTTAAGGGGTTGATGTGACAAAGTTGAGTTTTATGTCAAAACATGTCCCCCTCAATATTAAAATTGACGTGTTTCAGGTTTCTTTATAAAAAAATTATCTGGACGCAAATCAGTCTGTTTCGTTTTCAATGCGCCACCTGTATATAAACATATAAAAACATAAAACATATAAATATTTTAACGGACCTTGGTTTTGGGTTCTAGTGACCCAAATTGCGTGCATCTGAAGACATTTATTCAAAATCTTTTCATCGTGACCTCTCCTCGGCGATTTTTTTTAATGAAAATTCGCTAAAACCTTTCAATATACCTTTTTGTATTTCTGATTCAACTTTGATCCATCTTCACAAATAACATCAGTACCCAAAGTCATTTTCACCCAATCAACCTGCAAATTTTGTCAAATATTTGGTTTTTGTAAAAAGAGTAGTAGAGTTCTAGCACCAAATATTGTATACTACTTTTAAGGAGAAATTAAAAGGCTTTCACTACCAGACAACTGTTTTATTCTTAACCCTACGCGTTTCGGCCCATTATTGAGCCATCGTCAGGGGTTTGTTTGGAATCCTGAAGACAATGGATGAAAAACCAAACTTTGGCAACATTTTATATAGCACTGTTCTGTAACAGAAACAGGAAATAGTCTAAACCCCTGAGGATGGCTCAATAATGGGCCGAAACGCATAGGGTTAAGAATAAAACAGTTGTTTGGTAGTGAAAGCCTTTTAATTTCTCCTTAATCATCTCAAACCCAGACGTTATGACATTCAGAAATAATTGTATACTACTGTATACCTAAATTTTGTATTTAAAAAATGATATATGAACACTGAAGAATTTTGGTTAATTCCATGTTCATTTTTAAATTTTTAAGAGGTTCGGAATTCGACTGTGAAGCTTAGACATAATATCTCTGAGGTTCGAAGTTCGAATAAACATATTTGCTTGAGTTCCTTCATAGTTCGGTTCGAGAAAAACATGGGTTCGCACACCTGTACATAAAACTTTTTATTTTATCGCACATTCATTTATAATTTTAGTGAGTACACAAGCCACAGAAAAATGAGACTTATTTTACTTAATTATTCTTGTTTTTTTGCAGATATGTAAACAAAAAGTGAACATCCATCTACTGGAAGGAACCCATCGATCTATACTTACGGGCAACACAGTGACGAAAATAGTAGATGTGGTTCACAGTACACTCATTAAAGCGTAATTATTTTATTGCTCCTTACACATTCCATTTCTTATTTGTTGTTGTGTTGAAAATTCTACTATGTTGAATATTCACATAATTGTTGTAATTAATTTTTTTTTCTATTTATGTAATTTAATTTGTACATAATTAACGTAGGTTTAAAGACATATTTTGATGATAAAAATGTGTTAGAGTAGATATTAATTTATAGTGAAAAATGTTGACTTAGTTAATTATTTAGACAGAATTTTATTTTTGTATTTTTGGAATAAAATAACCAAAGATGGTAGTGATCGAATTATCGGCTCTGGTGATGACACAAAGTTTGTTGCTTAGCTTTGTGACATCGACACAGTCTTCTTTTTATTTAAATTTAAATGTAAACAATATAAATATTTCACTAAATATCAAAGTGTGTTTGTTTTCCCAAGCTATCTTTGATTTTGACTAAAATACATTATAATATTTATTTATTTATTTACAACTATCCTACAGAAAATCCAATTACACGATTGGATACAAAACAAAAATTACAAGATATGGTAAACAAGAAAAAAGAATAATAAACTCGCTAGACAGACATTAAATGCTGGTAACACACGTTTTAAAGTCCTCAAAGGTACATGAAAATATACACATGTGAATACTCAATATATTATATAGCTCACACATATTATATATGGGAGAAAACTGCAGCAAATTAGTTTATTATTTTTATTTTTATATTGCAACAACACACCACGAATGCTTACAGCCTAAATACTATCGTACCGTGGGTGTCGACAAGGAGGAAAGAGGCAACTTGTTAATTCTGGACTTAAAGGTTCGGGAGAAGGAAAAACATGTGCCGGCAAGGAATTCCACAACTTGGGACAAAAGAGCGGGCATAACAAGATGTTCTATGTCTGGTGACCTGGACAGTAAAAGGGTGCATTCGCTCTATTCCCCTGGTAGATCTGTTGTGGGCAGCAGGTGGAGGAACTATTGAAGAAAGCTCCTCTGAGCAGTGCTCGTGCATATATCTATAAAAGAGAAAGAGGTCACTAACGGCACGTCGGGGGGCAAGGAATGGCAGCCTTTGGGTGAGGATAGAGTCACCAATGAGACATATAGCTCTCTTCAGAATGGAGTCCAGAGTAGCGAGTGTAGAAGCGGCAGCGGCACCCCAGATGTGGGAGCAGTATTCGAGATTTGGCCTTATTTGTGAAGTATATAAGGTATAGTGATTAGCTGGTGAAAAGTATTTGCGAACCCGGAAGCGGAAACCTAATATCTTAGCAGTCGCTTCTGCAATTGATATGACATGTTGGTGCCAATTGATGTGACATGTTGGTGCCAATTGAGATTTCGATCCACTGAAATGCTAACAAGTGAAAAGCACTCATTACTTTGAATAACTTGGTTGTTCATTGTGATGGGTCTAGGGGTGGTGTATCTCTTATGAGAAAGAAAGCAAGACTGAGATTTGGTGGGGTTGAATTGTACAAGATTTCTACTTCCCCAGTCTAATATTTTTTGGAGATCTACGGAGCCAGAACCCTCCATAAGTCTGTGTTCCTCATCTAATTGGGCTAAAGAGACAGACTTGCCATCAGTGTAGAGAAGACATGGGACATCAAGCAACTGCATAATGTCATTTGTTAGAGCACAAGAAACTGTTTTTATTATTCTGTGTATCGACTGTCTGCATTATTTTCTGAGAACTACGAACCTGCCTATTTGTGCGCGTGAAAGCAACTCTGCTAAAAACCCGCTAGAATAAACAAGTAAGTTGTTACGCCTGGAGCAGTGAGGTTCTCATGTACTCATACCTAGAGTGTAGTGCTTCTTCCTGGTGTATTGTACAGTCATTAATCCAGTCAAGTATCGCTTCAAGTGTGAATAAAGTAACAAACAATTATTACCATCTAACTAAAGTAACAGAAATCTAAGTTATTTTAAATACTTTGTAAATAGTACATATCAATACATATCAATTTCTAGTATATACAGTCCACGATATCATTTTAACATACCATCATTTAGAACACCCATTGTGGGGAACATCACCAGAACCTCACAACATCATTAATAAAAATGTTGAAAAAGACGGGCCCAAGAAGCGAACTTTGAGGCATGTCGAAACTGATGAAAAAGTGACTTGACTTAAAACCACAGCACTCTACAACTCCCTCGCTCCGTGCTAGTTTCGGTGCCGGACACCAGCTGTCACCATCCAACCATGGTTTACGGTGACGATTCCAATTACATTGCATGGGGCTATATACAGTCTGCCCCATAAAAAGCAAACAGGTAACAAGTGAAAAACTCAACAAACCAAATCGTAAACCATGTCAAGCAAGCATAAATGAAGCCATAAAAAATCATTAAAAGAAAGGCTAGTTTAAATTGATGAAAATTATAGTAAATAAACTAAAAGTTAGAGCTAACGATTTTATACCGTTACAACTTGTAACGATTGTGTTTGTCAGCATCGTTACTTTGTTTTTAATAAAAGACATTTAGAAACCCCCAGGTATCGTAAATAATGGAAATAAACCCTATCTGCATTGAACATTTCAAGTGTTGGTTGCATCATTACTCCATGAAAAGTCGCTAAACCTTTCGGCACCATACACCCTTTACTGCCTCTCAAATGGTTACGTTAAAATTCAAGTATCTGAAGGCGTGATATTATCTTTGTCAAGAGAAATCCTTGAACAAGTCAGAACTCATAGCTATACGGAGGCAAGGAAAATTCCATTAGTGAAAAGATCTTACGTTTTATTTATGCAAGAGCTGTGAAATACATAGCTAATATCGTGACTTTATCTGTATTTTTCCGTATCGATGATGTCACCTAAAAACGACCGTTTGAGCCGTTCAACAAATATTCCCAAGAAAACCTTGAATTGCAGATGCAGGAAGAAAGGGTTAGATCTCAACAGACAAAACGCTACCTCTTGAGGAGTCTCGACTGAATGCTTCTCGAGTAAAGACCGCGCTAGTTACCGTAGCTTATAATTATCTTAAAAATAGGTCATAAAATCCTTTTTCGTTGTCAATAATATCTGATAACAATTGTCAGTGATGCTTTTATGTCTTTGATTGGATTTTGAATTTAAATTAAAGTATTTAACAGAAAAACGTGAGTTAACAGTGGTCCTTTGTTCATGACCCGGAAAATCCCCAACCTTAATCATAAACAGTTTCCGTTTACTGCCGAGCTCTGAAACAATTGGCCTTATAAATTTCATCCGAGCCAAATTGTAATTGCTGTCGAAAAGTTCCGTCGAATTAAAGCTAGGGGCCAAGTTATCTCCTTGCAGCCAGAAGCACCTGCCCTATAAAGATTAATGGATAGTACCACACATTATCTCCAGCCTTTCCCTCTCGTATTGTAATGGGTAAGCCTATCCCGGGTACTGATATTTGACCTTCCCTTGGGAAGCATCTTCAAAGGCTTATCAGGTATTTCCAGCTGACTAAGCTTGGTGAGTCCATAGAAACTTTACTAGTGTGAGCAATCAGAACTTTTTTAAAGCAGCAATTTAGCGTTTGAACATTTCTAATATGAACTTTCAAGGCAACTTAATCAAATTTGTCTTTTTCATGTCAGAGAGCTGTTTTTAGGGCAACCGTAAGTTTATTGTCTATTATTTAGAATTTTGTCAATATTGTGATTTTAAATACATGATACTCAATTGTAACCAACAAACTTTGCTTGTTGAATATTTTAACCAGTAGATTTCTTAATATTTACATTTACAATCATTAAGATACGAATTTTACATGAATGTATTTCTTAAATGTAGTTTCACTCAAGGGATTGGCCAGATAAATATTCGGGGATCCAATTTCAAAATTTCATTGAAAACTCAACAGAATTGGTTGATAAACGTCAAATCATTTGCATATTAATTTTTGTTTGCTACTGAGCTATAAAATATAGCGTTTGATTTTTAATATACCTCTAGTATGTAATATTAATTTTTTATGTAACATATAACCATGTTTATCTTATTTTGTCACATACCATATATAATGATAATTTCTCTTTTCTTGAAACTATTGCTATTTTTTTATTTGTGTATGGAACAATGTCTATTTAAATTTTACCAATGGATTATCTAGATATCTTAATTTTTGTATAACCTGGCACTAGTCTGGGGCGCCCACAAATATGGGACTCCAGGCAGTGCAAAACAGAAAAGAGCGTGAGTATCAAACTATATCAAGATCTGCCAACCTCCTAGAACTATTGCTAATCTTAATAATAATGATAATCTGATAGATAGATATTTTAGGGTAGGGTTTTATAGGCAATCGTGACCTCACTATTGAGCAGATTTATATCCACTTGAGGTCAATCACAATATACCACGTCTGAAATGAATTTTGTATCTGAAAGAACTAACAAACTGCTAAGCCAAGTCTCAGATTTAGTACAGTTCTGCCATATATTCTGAATTATATTACATTATATTGCATTGTCACTATAGAAGTATTATAAATTTCCCGAGTTTTGGTGTTAAGTCCCCCTCGCATTTTGGTAGCCTATAGAAAGCAGTCTATCAGAATCACAATACTCAGCCTCAGCAGGAGAGCTTAATTGCTACGGCTGCCGAAATATGTCTTTTGAGGTTTTCCACCCTACGTTTATAATCTGTGCATTTATCATGAACCCATACAGCGTGATATGCATCAACATTACTCCCTGTTGTCACCTTAATTTTAGTGCAATTAATACATTTAAGAAGACTGGAAGAACAATCACCAGTTGTATGCAGATTTAGAACATGTTAACTCGGTAGAATAATACTTAGCAGCATGATTATATTCATTACATTTAAAGCCTCCAAAGATCTATCGGATCATAAACTACACACGAATCATAACCCACAATTAACCTGCCACATGTAATTGCTTCATGGTAAGCAACAGTGCCCGTTTGAATGATGGCCCGATAAATATCAGCTCTCTTCTGCTTATGTGGTTTGACCTGCAATACTGAGCAAACACTTGACTCCTGTAGTGTGTATACGAGCCACTATCTATTTTTTTCTTGATAGACCACATGCAAGCTTGCCTGAATTTCTTTATTTACACTATCTACAACCTCAGGGTGGTTAACGTAGTCTCTTAAAGCACCTATTGTTACAAATTACACATGAAGGGTGCAGTCCTAGTGTCGAGACAAACATATAATAGTGAACAGTTGTAACGATTGCGTTTCGTTAATAATAATATTTATTGCACTCACAGTACAAATGGACATGTTCAGCGAACTGTTTTTCAACATATCCAGCTACAGAAAAAAATTAAAACAGGTTAATATCAAGTTCATGTGTCCCAGCTAACAGACTCTGTCCCAAAGCATATTTTACAGCCCCTATTGAAAGGGAAGCTATACCCTTTCTATGCAGATAATTGAATAGGTAAGATATTAAGTAACAAAAGGATCTTTTAAAACTTGCAGCTCTATGTATAGGAACAGTCAAGTAACTTGTGCCTCGCAGGAGTCTATCATGTACATCAGTTCGAAGGCTGACACAGTCATATAGGTAGTCAAGTTTCCTTTCCCGAACAACCTTGATTACTAAGGTGGCATAATGAACAAGTCTCTTTTCTTGTATGTTCAGCCAGTCCAGTGCCCGCATGTACGGCGTAACGTGCGCAAAACGGGGTACGTGGAGAACAAATCTCACACACCAATTCTGCACCTTCTGGATACGGTACCCGTCCAGACGCGTCAGGCAAGGACCATACACATAATCACCATACGTGAACAGTGACAGGATTAGTGAGTTCAGCAAAAGTTTACGTGTATCTTGGGGAAGACAAACACGGTACTGATACAGGTGTCGCAGTTTATAGAACGCACAGCGGCAGAAATGGTCCACATGTCTGGAGAACTGCAGGTTCCCATCCAGTATCAATCCCAAATTTCTGGGATTATCCGAATGGGACAAGGCATTAGACCCAAGCAACACAGACAGTTGAAGACTGCGGACCTGTTGAACATTATAGGAGGTGCCAAGAATGAGAAAATTGCACTTCTCAGGATTAAAACTCAGGTTGTTGCTCCACGCCCACGTCTGAACTCTGCAGGTCTTCATTTAACCACCCAATCTGTTCATCAGCATTAGATACACTAAGAGGAATATATAATTGCATATCGTTTGCATAACAGTGAAGAGTCGAAAGTAGAGGAATGCTATTCACATCAGCGGTAAACAAGTTGAACAGAATTGGACCAAGTATTGATCCTTGGGGCACCCCCACCGAAACTGGGCGGAGCTCAGAGCAAGCTCCATCATCAAGTCTTACCATCTGTGATCGACCACTAAGGTAGCTGGCAAACCATTGTAAAAGGCGACCACAAACTCCATAACTCAACAATTTAGCAAGTAAAAGAGAGTGGTCAACAGAATCAAAGGCCTTCGTTATATCCAGCATAACTAGAGCAGTAACACAGCCCTGATTCTGATGAGTGAGAACATCATTAACTACAGAGAGTAGGGCAGTTGATGAGCTATGACCGCATTTAAAGGCAGACTGTTTAGAAGGTATAATACTTTCAGCAAATTCCGACAACTGTTTGTTAATCACACCTTCAGCAATTTTAGAAGGCACAGATTGCAAGTTTATATTACGAAACTCACTTAGTGACTTTGGAGAGTTATTCTTCGGGATCGGTATACCCACTGACACCTTCCACAAGTCAGGAAACACACCACACTCCACAGAGTAATTTATGATATGTGTCAACGGAGCAGCAAAGAAATCAACAGTTAACTGCAACATATTTCCACTGACACCATCAAACCCAATACAAGATGACTTCTGCTTGATGATGAGGTCTCTCACCACCTCACAGGAGACAGGAGTAAAGGTTATACAATCATCGGTAACATCGTCTGTAAGACATTGATAGTCAGTTACCAACAGTGAGGAAAGACCCCCAGACAGAGAGGTAAAATAGTTATTGAAAGCATCCGCAGAAAAAATGTCACAAGGGATAGATTGTGTGGAGTTGGCAGCTACACCCCACTTTTTCAAAAAAAGACCAGAGTTTTTTAGAATTTCCTGACCTGTCATCTAAAGACTGTCTGAAATAACACTTTCTCTCCTCCCGTACGGCAAAGTTATAATAATTCCTCATCTGACAATAGTAATCTCTAAGTGAAGCATTTCCAGAAGCAAGGAATTTTAGACGAGCCTTTTGCTTCATTTGTTTCAATAACCTAAGAGTCTCTGTATACCAGGGCTTTTGTCTATGAGGTCTAATTACTACTTAGATATTCAAAATGAACCCATAAGAGACTTAATTGATAGCCGACAATCCAATATCTGTAAGGCAATTCATGTTTGGATTACAAAATTTTTCATTGAAAATTCGCTAAGAAATTTTATATCGTAACACCCGTACTGAATTCCCTATAATATGCATCGAAAAGCAAGCATTGAAAGACGTTGCATTTTTGTTGTGGAAAATGAATATCTCTATTGTCCTGGAATTCTAGATAAATAACAGAAGCTGATGTAATTATGATGAAATCTAGAAAAACGGTTACAAAACGGTGGACCAAGTCCATTATTGTTTGAGGTGTGTATAGAAGACATCGTGGTTTCGCCACCGATTAGAGATCTCGTTTTATCTCATTCGAAGAGAGGAAGGTAGAAAGAGCTCGCGCACAGCCACTAACAGGTCACAGTAAGAATTTTTTGTGCAGCTCTGGCAAGAGGAAGATTGACTTGCCAGCGGAGAGAGTGAGCTAGGCTCTTGACAGGTGAACATCATTCTAATTTGCGTGGCTCATAATTATCTTAAAATAAGTGATAAAATTCCTTTTCGTTGTCGATACTATCTAACAACAATTGTCAGTGATTGTTTAATATCATTTGATTGGTTTTTGAATTTAAATTAACGTGTTTAGCAGAAAAACGCGAGTTAAGAATTATCCTATGTTCACCGACCTGGTGCATCCCTCAAGTTAATCACACAAAGTTTCTGATTATTACCGAGCTCTGAATCAGTTGGCATTATAAATTTCACTTGAGCCAATTTACATTTTAATCGCTGTAGAGAGATTTCAGTCAAATTAATTTCGAACATCGACATAGGATGGTTGTCAATTTGATGTTAGGGGCCAAATTGTCTCCCCCAGTATTGGAGCAACAAGATCCACCTGCCCAATAAACGTTCATGGAAAGTACTACTTGTTCTCTCCAAACTTCCCTCTCGTATTGGAATTGGTAAGCCTATGTTAGGCTCTGATGGTTGACTACTTGAAGAGCATCTTCAAAGGTTCAACAGGTAACCCCAATATTGTGAATTTAAATACATCGTACCTGAAATAGTAATTAGCAGATTTTGTTTGTAAAATATTTAATCTGTACATTTTTAATATTTTTCACTGACAATCATTAAAGTAGAAATTTCACATAGTAATATTTTTCTTAAATGGAGCCTCACTCAAAGGACTGGCCAGTTAATTCATTGAAAAATCAACCGAACTAATTGATGAACGTCACGCAATTTAAATAATAATTTGTATTTGCTTTTGAGCTGTGAAATGCAGCATTTGATCCTTAATATACCTCAAATATGTAATGTTAATACCTTTTTGTAAACCCGAACCATTTTATTTTATTATTTTGTCATATGCTATATGAAATGATAATTTCTTTTGCTTGAAACTCTTGCTGTTTATCTGACATTTATTTGTGTATGAGTTCATATTTGTTTGAAATTTGCCAACCATGTTAATTTAATTTTGTTTGCTATCCCAAATTTATTTATATGAATAAATTTAATGTTATTGTTACATTAACATATCTGTTTAATTGATGAGAAAATCCTCCCTATTATCTCTCCTGTTTGGCAGCAACACAATTAATAAATTCTAATTATCGTTTATCTAGATTCCTTAAATTTAAAATAACCAGGCCCTAGCCTAGGGCGCTCACAAATATAAGACTTCAGGCAGAGCAACACAGAAAAGAGCGTGAGTATCAAACCATATCAACATCTGCCAACCTCCTAAAGTGTTTCTAATCTCAATAATAATAATAATAATCTGACAGATAGATACTTTTAGGGTAGGGGTAATAGGCAAAAGTGACCACACTATCAAGCAGATTCGAATCCACTTGAGGTCAATCACCATATACCACGTCTCCAGTAGAGTTTTTGTTTAAGGACGGTTACAGAGTGTGTAAAACATTCTGAATGTAATATTATCAGACTTACCTTATTACTTAGGCTTCATTAGATATAACTAAAATCATTTATTTTGTGACATGATTACAAAAAATAACAGTAAATACAGGTAACTCATTGCTTAGAATATCATATACTACAATAAATCAATGGAATGTTAGTTTAAAGATTAATACTTATTAATTATGCTAATGAAAAGATGGGTCGTTAATAGCTACACTAGAATTACACGTGAATGATATTGTGATTGCATATCTTTCACCAGCCCTCACTTTTTCAACTAAATGAGGATTTTCAGCTCCTGAGGTAAACATAAGTACTCTCCCTTTTCTAGGCTCCACAGTAACATTTCGAATGTTTAGATTGGAATCGGTTAGGAACACAAACCGACCACCAGTGAAATCGTTACCAAAATCACTCAGGTATAACAGCGACGTATAGTGGAATGCTTCATATATAACCAGGCCCTAGCCTAGGGCGCTCACAAATATAAGACTTCAGGCAGAGCAACACATAAAAGAGCGTGAGTATCAAACCATATCAACATCTGCCAACCTCCTAAAGTGTTTCTAATCTCAATAATAATAATAATAATCTGACAGATAGATACTTTTAGGGTAGGGGTAATAGGCAAAAGTGACCACACTATCAAGCAGATTCGAATCCACTTGAGGTCAATCACCATATACCACGTCTCCAGTAGAGTTTTTGTTTAAGGACGGTTACAGAGTGTGTAAAACATTCTGAATGTAATATTATCAGACTTACCTTATTACTTAGGCTTCATTAGATATAACTAAAATCATTTATTTTGTGACATGATTACAAAAAATAACAGTAAATACAGGTAACTCATTGCTTAGAATATCATATACTACAACAAATCAATGGAATGTTAGTTTAAAGATTAATACTTATTAATTATGCTAATGAAAAGATGGGTCGTTAATAGCTACACTAGAATTACACGTGAATGATATTGTGATAGCATATCTTTCACCAGCCCTCACTTTTTCAACTAAATGAGGATTTTCAGCTCCCGAGGTAAACATAAGTACTCTCCCTTTTCTAGGCTCCACAGTAACATTTCGAATGTTTAGATTGGAATCGGTTAGGAACACAAACCGACCACCAGTGAAATCGTTACCAAAATCACTCAGGTATAATAGCGATGTATAGTGAAATGCTTCATATGTCACCTGAAAAATAATTTATGTATTTATTTATTTATTCAGAAAAACGGGACAACCCCAATTTATAACATAAGCACAATATTAGCTAGTGATAGTCACAATCAGTTACAATTAAAACAACAATCAATAATCAACTGGTCACATTACAAAACAATATTAAACATTACATAGTCACATTACACAACAATCAAATAAAATACATGCTAGGTATATGCTAGGTGTGGGCAACAGATGCAAGAGACTGCCTGAAAGCAGAAAACGAGCAACCGAAAAAAGGCAGCAACTCAGCATTTGCATTAGCAAAAGTCAACACTCTATTCAGGGGACTGGATATACCATAATTTGTGGAGTGATGAAACACCTGAAACAGTTCACAAGATCGGGTTCGATAACTTGGAACCCTGAACCCTATCATTGAGAGAATAATACCAGAGTCAATATCAGAGTTCAAAACTTTAAATAAGAAGCACATGTCAGCATTCCATCTACGAGACTCCAATGATGTTAAATTTAATGCATGCACCAGCTGCACATAATCATGACCTCCCCTGGCAAAACCCATCCTCCATGAACAAAACCAAAGGAACTTTCTCTGCACACGTTTAAGAGACTCAATATGAACGGCATAGTATGGGCGCCATATGATGGAAGCATACTCCAAAATTGGTCTGACTAAAGCACAATAAAGAGCCCTAAAGACCACCACAGAAAATTCCCTAGCCATCCGACACAAATCCCAGCATTCTCATACTTCTAGAAACAACAGACTCACAGTGCCTAACGAACGTCAGCTTCACATCAAAGGTAACCCCCAAATAACAAACCACCTCCACTCTTCGCAATGGAACACCATCAATATCATAGTCAAATGAATGAGTCTGACGAAGTCTGGAGAACGAGACAGTCACATACTTCTCTATATTCAAATAAAGGTGGTTAGAAGCACACCAAGCAGACAATCCATTAATATCCCCCTGAATTAGGGATGCCTCATCTGGAGAGTTCACCGTCAAGAACAGCTCGAGATCATCCGCAAAAAGTAAAAATTCACAATTCAGTAAAACTTCTGAGATTTATTATATTGTAGAATGGATAGCCTTGAATGAAAAATCATAAACTAGTTATTTTCTGTGTAAAGATGTTGCAAAAACAAATTTACCTTAAAATAATTCAAAATTGTCTGTGTAACTTGTTCATTACTTCAAAGATACATTTTTTGTTATGCTGTAATCATTTCAGGTAGTTAACATTGTCTAAAGTTTCGACAATATTATGAGGCAGTGCTCTAACTATTTATGAATGTTTATTCTCATCTTTTAGTTATACTTCTGCATTTTGGGACAAAAGCAGCCTTCAATGAGTGAAGATCGGAACCTGTGATGAGCACTGATAAGTACCATTCGGAGAACCCAATTCATCACAATACAGTTTTTGGACCTGACGATCGTTTCGCTAACAAAGTTATCTTCATCAGAGGAATGATAATAATAATAATATTTATTAATCCACTTATAACAAACGTTATTGGATACGTCAACAAATATAACAGAAAAAAATATACAGTCAGAATAATATAAAACATGACCCTATAAAGGGCAAACAAGTCAAAACAACAAGTATTAATAGTCACTTAAAAGTAGACAATTGAACACAGTGAAAATGTACACAAAATGCACCACCCTACACACACACACACAAACAGCATACAAACAACAGATAAACTATATATATATATATATATATATATATATATATATATATATATATATATATATATATATATATATATATATATATATACATATATATATATACATACACACATCTACACATACATACACACACATATATATACACACACACATATATGTCAAGTCTATAAAATAAAAATAAAAACAAGATACAGGAGGCAAAGCTCACAGGCAATGTACAAAATTATCAGCCAAAAGTCAAAACACAACCTGTACTTCACAATTATATTCCCTAAAAATCAATTCCGTAAAATTCGTCTATGCTATACAATTCTTTTTCAATTAAAATTGATTTCATTTTTAATTTGAATTTATTTTCACTCAGATCTTTTAGACTATAAGGTAAATGATTGTAAAACACTATCAATTGATTTTTTACACTTTTCTGTACTTTAGCTAGCCGTGTTTGTGGCTGACAAAGGTAAGGTCTTACAGTGCCCCTTGTGTTGTGTGAATGAATTAATTCACTACCTACAAAAAACTCATAATATTTTTTCACAAAACACAAACATTCAAGCACATACAGAGAAGCAAAGGTAAGTATACAATTACTTTTAAACACCCCCTTGCAACTTTCTCTACTCCTCAAATTAAAAATAGCTCGTATACACGCCTTCTGAAGGACAAAAATTCTATTTGCCTCTACTGAATTGCCCCAGAAGATCACTCCATATCTAATTCTGGACTCCACCAAAGCATGGTAAGCTGACAGACTGGCGGACACATCCACCGAAGATGAGATTGTTCTTAGCGCATACACGTAACCTGCCACCTTCGCAGCCACCATTTCCACATGAGCTCTCCAACTCAGGTCACTGTCCAGCTTCACTCCCAAGAACACTATGCTCTCACTAAAATTCATTTGCAGATCACTAACAGAGAGTTGTGTGTCATGTACTCTATTGAAATCAACGGGGCCCGTTTTATCTACGTTTAAAAGCAAACCGTTTTCACCAAACCATCTATTAAAATCATCCAAAGCACTAACTGTCTTTTCTCTTACACTGTTTAGGTCTCTTACTACAAATGAGGTGTCATCAGCGAACAAGATCGTTCTATGTGGTGTCAGACTCGGTACCTCATTCACATAGATGAGAAACAAGAAAGGCCCCAAAACGGATCCCTGTGGCACTCCTCTGTCAATGCTCTCCCATGCGGAATACATTCTTTTGCCTGTTGTTCTGTCAACAGCCGACAAACATTGCCTTCTTTCACTTAAGTAGGATCTTAACAAATCTTGTGTTAGCCCACGAAAACCTAAGGCTTCCAACTTCCCCAACAGTATTTCATGCTCCACGCTGTCAAACACTCTGGACAGGTCCATAAAAACCCCCAAAACCTTCTCCCCCTTATTAATACCATCCATAACTTCCTCAATCAGTTGGTAAATCGACCTCACTGTGGATCTCCCCCTTAAGTAAGCATTTTGATACTGATTTATAATGTAATTTTTCTCAAAAAAATCAAGCATCCTTGCAGCAATTATTTTTTCTATAACCTTAGAGATGTTTGGATTTATAGAGATAGGTCGATAATTAAGCAGTTCCGTCATCGCTCCACTCTTGTGTAACAAAATCACAACTGCCTTCTTCAAATTGGTTGGATAAATACCCTGTTCAAACATTTTGAATAAACTAAATTCATAATAATAATAATAATAATGATAATAATAATAATAATAATAATAATAATAATAATAATAATAATAATAATAATAATAATAATAATAATAATAATAATAATAATAATAATAATAATAATAATAATAATAATAATACTTTATTCGTTCCATAAATACCCTATTGGGTGTAGAACACGTCATTTGTAAATATAAAATAAATATAAATACAAATCTAAATATAAACATATATACACACATATATAATAATATAATAAATAATAACAAATGCATACACAAATCTAAACATAAAATAAAATACCATCAATGAAGCAGTATTAATTCGACAATATAAAACAAAGCAACCACACACCTGCATATACACCCCACAAATATTGTATTAACCCCCTCAGAGAAGTATGCAATGGTGAACGTTGTCATGCCAAAGTGACAGCTATTAATGTTGATCTTGGAGTGGTGGCCATATGTCTCCGTCCCTGAAGAATTCATTGCAGGAATAGTAACACTTTCTCAGTAGAATATCCTTTAGTTCTTTTTTCAATGTTTTTACGTCCATATTTTTCCAACAGAGAGGTAAGTGATTGAATATTGTTATCATATGATATTCTGCATTTTTTGCATTTTTGTTAATGGTGTTTTTGGAAGTAGGAGTTTCTAATTAAATCTGAATCTTGTATGATGCTCATGCTCAGACAGGTATTTGGAGAAAAACGACTTACTTTGCTTGACAAACAGGACGCATTCCAATATGTATACATAATGAAAGGTCAGTATCTTCTTCTCTATGAAATACCGCCTGCAGGATTCTTGAGGTTTCAGCCCATATATGGACCTGACACAAGACTTATGCAGTATGAATATGCAGTCCACATCCACAAAGTTTCCCCAGAACACTATGCCATACTTAAGTATTGCATACACATATGCATAATATACCATAAGACATGTGCCCTCGTCCACACTTCTCTGCAACACGCTTAAGGCATATGAAGAACTAGAGATCTTGGGAGCAATATACTCTATGTGTTTCCTTCAGTTCACATTATTGTCTATAATCAGGCCAAGAAACTTGCAGCTTTGTGAAGTCTGCAACTGAGTGTTACCACAATTTATCGTCATTGCTTCTCCTCCAACAGCAACTAGAACTACTATTTATAGGTTGGTTGCCAAGCAATTTCGAATAGTGGCCTCTACGAAGGTATACAGGCAGAGCCCACTTTGAGTCTTAATTCCCATAATTAAAACTGCATACCTGTTTTTGTAATACTGTGTGTCGTTATAAAATATTCCCTCTAAGAAGTACACACTAATTATTAAGAGAATCGAACAATGGACTACATAGAACCGGACCTAGTCTATTCATCGAAACATTTTTGTTCAAATTTCTAATATATATATATATATATATATATATATATATATATATATATATATATATATATATATATATATATATATATATATATATATATATATATATATATATATATATATATATATATATATATATATATATGGGCCATCCTGTAATTGTAGAAATATTTTTTTAAGATGTAGCTCAAGACACCCTATAATTAATGTATACAATTTTTTTTCGTATCTTGCATAATAGTGAATATAATGAGCTTTATAGATTTTTTACGAAAATTCGACAAAAATGATATACCATTAACCGATAAACTCTATAGCCAACACTACTGCCAAAGCATCAGAGAAAGGGGTATTTGAAATAATTTTTTTGGGAATATTTTAGTAAAATGAAGGACAATAACGATTAAAACTAAGACTTCAGGCTTTGTAAAACATTCTTCTTGAGACATTTTCCTTCCATATATCATATTAGTTTCAGGTTCATTGCCTAAATATTACCAATTTTGACGTTTTAAATCGCGACTTTGACGTTTTGAGGAAAACCCAATTTTTTTTAATGCCTGTAACTTTTTTCCCCTTAATCTACAGAGCTAAATTTTGGTAGGTAACTTACCTATAATGATATGAACCTGCGTACATTTGGTTGCCCTTACTTTGTTAATTCCGGAGATATAAATTTTTTTCGAAAGAAAATCCAAAATTTTCCGGGAAAACTTCGGCGGATTTTCGTGACTAACGAACTTATCCAAGCCATTTGCGAAAGGAAGGTACTCACCAAGTTTTATCAAAATCGGTCCATTCTTTTTTTAGTTATAGGTGTGACACAAATATATATATATATATATATATATATATATATATATATATATATATATATATATATATATATATATATATATATATATATATATATACACACTTAGCCGCAAAAATAACGCACAACCAAAAATTATGCTCAATTTCAAAGTTGATTTTCTCGCGAACCGATAAATCGATTTCGATCAATTTTTTTTTTTTTGAACTGTAGCTTTTTTCTTTGGTAATTGCACTGTGAAGAACTTTTTATTCATATTTCAGTTTAAGGTTTATACAGGGTGCAAAAATGAGAATAGATTTTTTACGTTAAATATGAGATACCCTGTAGGGACCATTAGCCACAACAACGGATGCATAATGAAATAATACTGTAGCTTCATGTTTTATGAACATTTATGTTTTTTAAATTCCTCTAATATCTGCAATATCAAATAAAATACACAGGTTTATACCAGAACATGTTTTTCTTTATTAATCACAGTTTTACTAGATACTTATTTGGTTTAATATACACATTAGTCTATGATAAACAAACAATATCAGCAATTGTCAGTTTGACAATTCCTTTATTTATTTATGTACCTATCGTCTTAAACTGTATAATTAAGTTCATAATTTGTGATCTATTGTTCTTTCGTGAAAATGGAACATGTTAGAAGGAATATGACTCGTGATGAATGTGTTCAAGCAGTGACGTTACATAATGAAGGAGTAAGCTACAACGCTACTGGTTTGAGATTAGGATTTGCACATACAACAATTTCTCGTGTTGTCCAACGCTTCAGGGAAACTAATGACTATGACATACGTCCACGACAAGGCAGACCTTGGGTAACTACCATTGTTCAAGATCGCTATATTAGACTGCGTGCTTTAAAAGAACGTTTCACCACGTCAAGGAAACTTTTGACACAACTCAGTGCAGTTCATAATATTCAACCAAGCATTGATACTGTGCGGAGAAGTCTTTCTGAACACAATTTACATGTCAGAGTTCCAGCGACAGTCCCTGGATTAATGCAGACCACCACAGAGCTAGACTGCAATTCGCCAGGGAGCATGTAAACTGAGGACTGGGAACATGTTCTATTTACAGACGAATCTAGGTTTTGTTCATATAGCTCCGTCTAAGAGTTATCCGCCAGCCAGGTGAGCGTTATGCACAGTGCAACATACGTGAAACAACTTTATTTAATGGAGGCTTTGTGATGTTTTGGGCTGGAATTTCCTCCGCAGCACGAACGGATATCGTACCTTTACATGGGGGTGCTTTAAATAGCAAAAGATATATCAATGACGTTTTTTCTGAGCACGTTGTCCCTTTCGCTCCGTACATTGGGAATAATTTTTACTAATGCACGATAACGCAAGATCTCATGTAGCACGGATCGTCAATGAATATTTACATTAAGTAAATATTCGAACTGTTAATTGGCCACCGCACAGTCCCGATATGAATCCTATTGAGCACTTATTGGATATTATTGGTAGGGCACTCAGACAGCATCAACCCCCTCCTGCCAACCTGTAAGATGTCGAAATAATGGTTACCGATATTTGGATTGGACTTGACCAAAATGAAATATCCAATTTAATATCAAGTATGCATCAGCGATGTGAAGCAGGTGTTAGAAGTAGGGGAGGAAATACGCGCTACTGATGTACTTTTTTTGCTATGTATTGTTAATTATTGTTAGTGTTATCCTTAGTTTAATGTTGTTAAAATGTTATTTTAATGAAAAAGAAACATGTTCTGGTATAAAACTGTGTATTTTTTTTGATATTGCAGATATCAGAGAAATTTAAAAAACAAAATTATCAGAAAACATGAGGCTACAGTATGATTTTATTATGCATCCATTGTTGTGGCTAATGGTTCCTACAGGGTATCTCAAATTTAACGTAAAAAAACTATTCTCATTTTTGCACCCTGTATAAACCTTTAACTGAATAAAAAGTTCTTCACAGTGCAATTACCAATAAAAAGAGCTACAGTTTAAAAAAAATATATCGAAATCGATTTATCGGTTCGCGAGAAAATGAACTTGAATTTTTGCGGCTAAGTGTATATATATATATATATATATATATATATATATATATATATATATATATATATATATATATATATATATATATATATATATTTATAAACATATAAAGTCTGAAACCGACCTCGGATTTGGGTTCCAGGGGTCCTAAATAGAGCTTATTTGAATTTATTTTTTCAAAATTCAAAAGTCGGGATCTCCTCATTAGTGATTTTTTAAAGGAAAATTCACTAAAAAGAAAAAACGAACTCAATAGGTCAAAATTCGATTAATCGGGGGGGTTCTTTGGCGACATGCAGGACTCCAAGTTTTCAGTATCATTGTCAGGAAATGTCTTGTTGAACTGAAGCTGCAATTGGTTGGCAGGACCTATTTTCACCGAGCAGCAGGTGTTGATTTATCTAAGTTCAATTTCTATTATTAAAACAGCTAACGGGCTAAAAAAAACTGAGCGTAGCATTTTTCAAAAATCATCAAATAAAATATTTTTTAAAATAACCCAAGGAATACCCGTTCAATTTTTTCTCAATATGTTCAACAAAAATCATGCACCTATACATTTTGTAAAATCGAAAATTTCTTACCTTATCAACGTGTGTATGCCAATACTCGTCATGATCCGTTTGTGGACTTTTGTTAGTTAATCGAGAAAAGAACGTCGGATGTGTAAGATGTAATGTATCTTCACTTATTTCGAAATTGCTTGCTATCGCCCTCTGAATTTTCGATCTTACAATTTTATATATCGTCAAATCGGTTGTTGACAATACATCTTTAGCCTTATTCAAGGAATAAATGTTTAAAAACTTTGTGCCATAGGAGAGGGCACCAGAATGCAAATCTAATATTGTTGCCCCTCCAGTTGAGCCTCCTAAAGCCATACCTACAAAGTTTATATTATCATTGTTATTATTATTATTATTGTTATCTTATGGGTACACTACATTGTTTTCAATATTCTTTATTTATGACCTCAAAACAGTATTTTTGCACTGGTGACAAGTTCTACAATTAATAACATAAAATAACATATGATTTTGAGGTTAACTTAACTAATCTTAAACTATATCAATGTCCAGTACGTACTTTAGAAACTATATATTCTATAACTGGAAACTATTTTGTCCATTTAATAAAACTCTGGGCGCAGCAAGTGCGTTATGGAAGTGAATTTTTATTAAAATGTTTTTAATTACAAATATATCGCTCTAATGCGAGCAGGCATCAATATGGTTACTGGTATAACCTATATAGTAGGAACAATGTACCATATTTTATCAAAATAATTATTTGAAAATGTACAAAAATTTTCCAAAAATGAACTTTAAATGTTTCTGGGAAACTGGTCTCCTAGCCAATTAACCTTAGGTTAATAGTAAATTGAGTTATTGAAATTTGAGACATTTAATGAAAATTCGCAACCAAAACGCCCTTGCTGCGTTCATTCAATAATTTTCCGAAAATAAAGTTAAATGTTGGTTTTCTAACCAACAAAACTTACGTTCATAGCAAATTGAGCTATTGAAATTTGGAGGATTTAATGAAAATTTGCTACCAAAACGCACTTACTGCGTCCAGATTTTGTCTTACAAACATGCATCATATTTCGATAAAAAATGCTAAAATGCAGTAACGAATTTGTTCTACGAAAATTAGCTAAAAATTATAGACCGTTAAACCATAAACTTTACTAAACCTACAGCGAAAGCATCAACTTAACTAAACTGACAGCATCAGAGAAAGGGTCTATTTGAAATGAATTTTCTGTAAATATTTTAGTAAAATGAAGGCCAATGACTGTTAAATCTGAAACTTAAGGGTTTGCAGAACACTCTTCTTGCAACATTTTCTTTTCACAATTCGTATTTGTTTCACATTCTTTGCCTAAACATTGCCAATTTTGACATTTTAAATTGCGAGTTTGAAGTTTTAAATTGCGAGTTTGACGTTTTGAGGATAACTCCAAAATTTGTTGTTTTAGCTGCCCGTAACCTTTTGGTCCTTAAACTTAGAGACCTAAATTTTGGTGCACGGTTAACTCTTTATAATATAAATACGCGTACCCAATTTGGTTGCCCTCACTTTGTTATTTCCGGAAATAAGAATTTTTTTTAGAAAGAAAACACAAAATTTTCTGGGAAAACCTGGTCCGATTTTCTTGGCTAACGAACTTATCCAAGCCACTTTCAAAAGGAAGGTACTCACCAAATTTGATCAAGATCGGTCTATAATTTTTTAAGCTATCCGTACGATATATATATATATATATATATATATATATATATATATATATATATATATATATATATATATATATATATATATATATATATATATATATATATATATATATATATATATATATATATATCACGGATCTCCCCATTAGTAATTTTTTATGAAAATTCACTAAAAAAGAAAATTTGAATCACCAACGACTTATGGGCCACCTGTAATTGTAAAAATATTTTTTCAAGATGTAGCTCAAGACACCCTACAATTAATGTATACAATTTTTTTTCGTATCTTGCATAATGACGGATATATTGAGCTTTAAAGATTTTTTACGAAAATTCGACAAAAATTATATACCATTAACCGATAAACTCTATAGCCAACACTACTGCCAAAGCATCAGAGAAAGGGTCTATTTGAAATGAATTTTCTGGGAACATTTTAGTAAAATGAAGGACAATGATGATTTAAACTAAGACTTCAGGCTTTGCAAAACATTATTCTTGAGACATTTTCCTTCCACAGCTCATATTAGTTTCAGGTTCATTGTCCTAATATTACCAATTTTGACGTTTAAAATCGCGACTTTTGACGTTTTGAGGAAAACCAAAATTTATTTTTCTTTAAATGCCTGTAACTTTGTTTCGATTTTTTTCGAACGCAACATTTTCCGAGAAAACCTCGGCGTATTTTCCCGGCTAACGAACTTATCCAAGCCACTTGCGAAAGGAAGGTACTCACCAAGTTTTATCAAAATCGGTCCATTATTTTTTTAGTTATAGGTGTGACACACACACACACACACACACATATATATATATATATATATATATATATATATATATATATATATATATATATATATATATAAACATTGCTCTTGATGCCACTACACGTGGGTCTGCCTCTTGCCTTGTTGAATACATATGCACTTCACCACTCCTTGCCACTGGAATGTTCGTTTTTATTTTATTATTCCATATTTTATACATGAAATTCCCTTCTTCCAGCTTTATAAGATTCTGAATTTGTAAAAAATTGTAATGTTACATACAAACATTTAGTGGAGTAAAACCAGTTTAATCCATATAATACTTTTAGTACCCGGTTTTGTGTTCTCTGCAAATGTTGTAATTTCATCTTTGGCGCTGAAGCCCAAACAACCATCATATCTCATATGTTGTTCTATTAATGAATTTATATATTGGTCTCTTCAATCTTTCTGTTAAATAATATTTACATCTTCTAAAGGCTCCTTCCAGACTACATTTTTTTTTTCCTTACATTATTCACGTGTTCGACAAAATTCAACTTATTATCTATTGTCAATCCAAGGTACTTATAGTTATTTACATGGTTCATTTTTTGATTGTTTATATTATTATTCATATATATATATATATATATATATATATATATATATATATATATATATATATATATATATATATATATATATATATATATATATACATACATACATATTTCAACAACACACCACGAGTGCTTACAGCCTAAATACTATCGTACTGTGGGTGTCGACAAGGAGGAAAGAGGCAACTTATTAATTCTGGATTTGAAGGTTTGGAGGTTCGGAGGAGAAGGAAAAACATGTAGCGGCATGGAATTCCACAACTTGAAAGTCCTTGGGACAAAAGAGCGGGCATAACAAGATGTTCTATGTCTGGTGACCTGGACAGTAAAAGGGTGCATTCGCTCTGTTCCCCTGGTAGATCTGTTTGGGGCAGCAGGTGGAGGAACTATGGAAGAAAGCTCCTCTGAGCAGTGCCCATGCAGATATCTATAAAAGAGAGAGGGTCACCAACGGCACGTCGGTGGGCAAGGGATGGCAGCCTTTGGGTGAGGGTAGGGTCACAGATGAGACATATCGGTCTCTTCTGAATGGAGTCCAGAATAGCGTGTGTAGAAGCGGCAGCGGCACCCCAAATGTGGGAGCAGTATTCTAGGTTTGGCCTTATTTGTGCAGTATATAAGGTATAGAGATTAGCTGGTGAAAAGTATTTGCGAGCTCGGAAGAGGAAACCTAATTTCTTAAGCAGCCGCTTTTGCAATTGATGTGACATGTTGGTGCCAATTGAGATTTCGATCCACAGAAATGCCAACAAGTGAAAAGGACTCATATTACTTTCAATAACTTGGTTGTTCATTGTGATGGGTCTAGGGCTGGTGTATCTCTTATGAGATAGAAAGCAAGACTGAGATTTGGTGGAGTTGAATTGTACAAGATTTCTACTTGCCCAGTCTAATATTTTTTGGAGATCCACAGAGACAGAACCCTCCATGAGTATGCGATCCTCATCTAATTGGGCTAAAGAGACAGATATTGTATATTAGGGAGGGTGCTGTCGTCCGCGTAACTGTGAACTGGGTTGAATGTGTGAGAGAGGAGGTCATTGATGTGGAGAACAAACAAAGTAGGGGCTTGGTTAGTTTTTATTTTACATATCACACAGCAGATAATTGTTATCATCAGGTTACAGATACGACATAGTATACAACAAAATCTCTAGAGTTGTTTTCATACAAGAAGCCCAACATTTTGAACATTGTTTACAGACTTTAAGATATTGAAGTATCATATTAGTATCATAAGACTGGACTATGTAATACTTTACAGGCTTTACTTGTGTTAGGTATTACTGATTAAAAATGTTATCAATCACTTTATTTTATTCCTACAAAAAAAATTGGTGTTGCTAAATAGAGAATTGGATTAGCTTTAAAAAGATGTATCACACTACCCACCATCCAATTTCAAAATTTCGAAGGGGTAGCTATCCTTTGAATAGGTATAACGATAAGGGTGAAATTTTTATATTAAAAAGTTAGTTTTTGACAATAAAAATCGACCTGATTTTGAATTTGCCTTAATAATGGTCACATTTAATTTTATTGAATTTGCGTTAATTTATAGACACATCGTATACAGTTTTATTAATGTTTAACCTTAAATTATTGCTTAAGAATCAAGAATAGTACGTCTGCAGGCCACCATTTAAAATTATTCTGATAAAATTAATAAATTGGCTTCTCCTTGAATGCCTCTAAACTGATGGAGTCTTATATTACCGTGAGAGCTTAACAAGTTAAAATTGGTAACAGTTTATCAGGGAAATTTGTGGCTACTTCTGGAGTGCCCCAAGGTAGTAACCTCGGACCTCTACTGTTTGCCATCTTTATAAATGACTTGCCAAACTGTGTGAAGCATTCCGAAAGTCTTTTGTTTGCAAATGATTTCAAGATCTTTAAACATATATCAGAACTATTACTGTGAGAAATACTGTGACAGTCTTCAAATTGACCTGAATTCTATTGTGCAATGGTTTATTGACAATAATATGTTTATAAATATCAGTAAGTGTCAGGTAATGACTTTTACGCGTAAGAGAAAGTATATTGAATATGAGTATTCAATCAGCAATTCTGTTTTAGTAGGAAAAAAATAATGTCGAGATCTTGGAGTTAGTCTGCAGATGAATCTAAAGTTTACCCGGCACTATGAAAATATTGTAAATAAAGCTTATAAGCTACTAGGTTGTGTAATTAGAAATACCAAATATTTTAAAAGTATGGAGTCAGTTATAAGGTTGTATAATGCTTGGGTAAGACCTCAGTTAGAGTATGCCTCTATTATTTGGGCACCATAAACTAAAGTCCATAAAGATATGATTGAAAGAGTACAAAAAATATTTTTGAGATATTTGTACGTGAGAAAATACAGTGTCTACCCGTTCAGGGTCAGCTATTGCAGAATGTTGGTGGAGTTTGGCATGGTAAGGTTAAGTGTGAGACGAAAACTGAGTAGTCTAGTATTCATTTTCAAGATTATTAACAACATAAAATATAAAAGAATTTCCTTAATTAATAAAATTAGCTTTTTGGTTCCAAAAATTAACTTAAGAATAAGAAACCAACAACTGTTTTTTTGTTCGCCCTTATATAACTGTTCACCTATAAATAAAATGTTACATGAGTGTAATGGGATAGTACAAAAATGTGATATAGACGTAACCCCTTGAAATTTTTTTATTACAAAAATCAAACGTGTCCATCAGTAGGAATATATTTTTGACAAATTTTTCATAGTCACTTTTTAAATTTTGATTTCCAGTGGCGTAGAAAGTCACAACTGGACGAAATATCTATAATTATTTTTTTCTTTTTAAAGAGAAAAACGGAACATTCTTATTCACAGCAATATATGTTTGACATATTTTTAATTCCAAATTTCTGAATTTTGCCTGCCAGTGGCGTAGAATATCAAAAATTTAAATAAAAATTAAGCATAGAAAACAACAAAATTATTTTGATTTATCTTATGTCAAATTGTAATGTTATTATTTATAGGAGTCGAGTTTCAAACCCCTCCTGTCCAAATTTATATTTCCAGTGGCGTAGAACTCCAAAAACAATAAAAAAAAAACAATTCATTTCGAGCATATAATAAAAAATATCAGTTTTCAATTATATAATATTGAAAATGAAAATGTGAACAGAAAGATTAACTTACATCTCGCTGACGTACATTACTTTATTACACTGAAAGAAATCTAATATTCACTTTTTTTGTATGGTAAATCAGGAAACACGGAACTGTACACAAACCGACATCACAATTTCTACAAAAACATCTGGTTTCTCTTCTTATCTTCTTTCCACTGTCATTTTTTTTCTTACAGCAAACAGCGCAACATCTTGTAGGAGCAGATTTTTTTTCAGTAGGTGGAATAAATTCAGGAAAGTGTCTTTCAGTCAAGCGACTGGGCCCTGGTTGGAGATTTGGTCTGCCCGATCTTCTTCTATTTATTATTGGATACTCATTTAGGAGCTGTTCTACTAAGTTTTGTCGGAATTCTAAATGACTTTTCATTCCACCATTTTTTTTTATATAATATAAACACATGCCATACACATATGTCTAACAAATGGAAAAATATCTTTTTATAGTATTTTTTCCCCTTTTTTTTGTAACTGGATAGTCATGCAAATGCTGATCTAATTTGTCAACTCCACCCATAGTGTCATTATAATCAACAACTTGAGGTTTACAAACTTTAGCACCATCCTTGTCAGTTTTTGTCGTTTCAACCATGTTGCTACTGTGGATAGTAGAGAGTAAACAAACATCTTTCTTGTCTTTCCACTTGAGTATGATTATTTTTCCTCTCTGAAAGGCAATAATTTCATTTTTCTTCAATTTCTTCTTTTGAAATTCTGATGGTATTTCCTTTCTATTTATTCGTAAGGTACCATAAGTATCAGTTTTTTTCTTCACAAGGAAATCGGCTAATTGAGGAGATGTATAAAAATTATCCGTTGTGACACAATAACCCATGTCAAGTAAAGGATCCATAAGTGTCAAAACGACCTGGGAAGACATAGGGAAACTTTTATATTTCTCACTGAAAAGAGTTCCTCTACCAGAGTAAATAATTGACGAAAATAGATACCCACTTTTCGATTCACACAAAAGATACCATTTGATTCCAAAACGCGATCTTTTCATGGGTATATACTGAACCCATCCTAAACGACCTTTATATAACAGTAAACTTTCATCTACTGAAACATCACGCTCAGGTATATATAAATCACTACATTTTTTATTTATATTATGGAAAACAGGCCAAATTTTATTCAGTTTGGGGTTGGGGTGGTTATGTGGGTCGTAACTTTCATTATCCATGAAGTGCAAATTTTTCTTTATGTTAGAATAGCGCCGATAACTAATCAGTTTAGAGAAAATCGGTGTTGCAAAGATTTCTGCATTGGACCAGTACATTCTTTCTGTAGGTTTTCTTATAATACCCTGTAGAATATTTATTGCCAAAAAAATATACAATTCATTTTCTGTAACAGGTTCCCAAGTATTATTTGTTGCATTGGGTTGTTGTGAGGCATATCTATTGGTTTCAGTAACCAAAATTCTTAACAATTCATCATCAAAAAAATAGGCGAAAATAAAATAAAATATTATTATTGTCCGGTACATCGAACATACATCCTGAGTTTCCCGCAAAAGTAAATCTGGGCGGCGCTGGATTGGGTATATTTACGTTCAGTGGACACCACACACGCGCGTCTTGCAAATTTGTTGCGTTGTCACTTGTTGCTGAATCAGAGTCAGAGCCATAATTTTCATCTGTTTCATCAGATCCGCTTTCATCAAGTTAACATATTCAGAATCCGATAAGTCTGAGTCAGGTACATCAGACATGATTTATAAAAAACTTTGTAACAGTCAAACAAAATAATAGATAAATAAACACTTGCAATCTGGCAAAAACAGTTCAGAATCTGTATAAACAACACTTGCAATAATATACATATACAAACACTTGCAATCTGTGAGAAACAGTTTACAATCCGTATAATCAACACGTGCAATTTGCCGAGAACAGTTTATAATTCGTATAAACATGCATTCTGTGATTCACGTTATAATTATTGAGAAGTATTTTGATCGCAAGGACATCTATGAATGAATAGTTCAACCTATACTATTCTAACTCTCAATGTAGTAAACTGTACCGACAAACGTGCCTTTATAATGCATTCCAAAACTAATTCGGGCATGTAAACCAAAAACCACATGAATGAATTCAGGCCCGAGCGTGACTCGGGCGTGTGCAAAATGGACCATCAACCAGGCCCGAGTCACACTCGGGCAGATGCATTAAGGGGTTAATGAACACTAGTGTGAAAAGTATTAAATGTGAGGTATTGAGTGACAATTTCGATGTCTCGGACACTGTCAAGTGGCTTCATTTTTGTTGTTGAGTTTGTCTCTCGCTCTTTTTAGTTTTTTTCTTCTTTTATTTATGTCTAGGTTTAGCCAGTAACTCTTACCTGTAATCACTAGTGTTTGCAGGAGTATAAATAAATAAATAAAAAATAAGATAATACACACTTAAATCCAAGCTCATTTTACGAATTACTATATCATGGTTATTAGTAGGATGAATGATTTAGCATGGCGAAATGGAATGATTTTGACCGTTCTCAAACAAAACAAAATTTATTTTGGTCTATATGGTATCTGAACTCAGATCAGAAGAGACATGCCAAAATGACTTTGAAATTCTTATTGAAATGAGAATACTTACCCCTTTGTGCTACAGCCAGCAGAATATCTGCTTCTTTTGCTGTAATAAGAGTATCAAGTACATATCTTCCACATTCTTTAGGAAAACAACCTTTAAAATGTCTCGTCTCATCAATATAGTCTCGATCACATTGTAAAATCTGACCCCTATTTTTATGAATCTCTTTTTGCTGTGCTAACTTTATTTCTTTGGGATCTTTACTGGAAAACCACACTATGGATAGAATACCAATTATCAAGATACCTCTAGTCCATACTCTCTGATTGGGGAACATGGGCATTGGTCCAAATCGGCTACAAACAATTATATTTTACATATTTAGTTTAATCCAAACCAAAAATAAAAGTTTGAGGATTTTGCAGATCATCTCTCAGCTTTCTGAATTGTTTTTTTTTGCAAAAATATGCTTGGAACCACCCCAGTGTGCATAAACCACAAGATAAATGTTTAGGTTTCAGCACCCAAGAAAGTTATGGGACACAGAGCGAAAAGGGTGCTGGGCAGAAGAGAATAAAAAAATATATAAATGCAAAATTTAAATAAAGCAGCTTATAGAAGCCGAAGTGAAAAAATACAGGTGCAGGTGGTAGTGGACTTTTCCTTTGCGTGATAGTAAAGGATTTTTTTCACACCCAAGGAGGTACCACCCCTTACATCAAGGGGCCGATGAAGTCCCAACGGACGTTTCCGGTTCTGGTGTATAAGTCGGTTTCCCTTATAAACAAAAATGATGATGGCTCCTCCTTGTACAAAAGATTCCAGAGATAAAATACCCCTCCAGTCTGATCTCCGGGAGAGGGGTTGCAGGGGGCGCCGGCATTAAGATTTAACATATCCTTCTCGAATATATGTGGTCTAAATTCTAACCTGAACTCCGTCCACCATTTCCTCCAGGCTAATAGGCCCCAACTCCTCTTCCTCACCGAAACCCAAATCAGTGCCAAAACAGCCACTAATCACCTTAATTTCCCGGGCATGAGCTCCTTACTTCCTTTAGATTGCATGGAGGCGTGTATGCATACGTCCGTAGGGAGAGCAGCGGAGGCCTTTCCACTCAGCAATTCTTTAGGCCAATATGCTTCAGCAGCCTACTTACTTTCCTCGCATCCCAACACAGCTCAAATCCCTTGGATCTCCTTCTCACTACAAAACCTGAATGTTATAAGACATCAGTCACCTCCCCCCTTGGTCACTCAGACCACAGCATGGTCACTGCTTCCTGCGGAATGCAACCCGAGGTTACAGTCATCACACCCACGTATTGTGGCGCTACATTTTTTGGCACTACAACTCCGCGAACAGGGACCCAATGCGGTATTACTTTTCCTCATTTCCATGGGTGTCTGTCTGCTTCTCTCATCCTGACCCCTCTGATATCTAACAAAACGCCACCGAAATCATCCAAGCTGGCATGGAATTATTTATTCCACGTATACAGAAAACCTCTTCATCCACTCAAAACGCCTGGTTCTATAAATCCTGTGACAAGGCCAGACTTGAAAAGGTCAAAGCTCACAAAATGCTTCTACACAATCTCAGTCAAGAAAACCGTCAAGCATTTAATGACTCAAGAAACTGCTATGTCCGCATTCTTTCTGACGCAAAAAACTTGTTTAATAACCACATCAAAAACAAAGTCCTCTCAAGCTCCAACAGCAGCAAATCCTTCTGGACTTTTGCTAAATTTATTGGGAATAATTTCTGCAAGAGCAGGTTCCCGCCTCTTGTTTCACGGATGAAATTGTTTCTACCGCCCTGGGCAAGGCTGAACTTTTTGCCTCGTTGTTCACCGGCAATTCTACTCTGAACCCACCTACAAATGTTCAACCACCAACAGTCCCTAATATCACGCATAAAAGGACGAATATCATTTTCAAAACTGAAAAGGTACAAAAGATGCTCTCTTCTGTTAATACCAGAAAAGCCTCTGGCCTTGACGAGATCCCAGCAATTGTTCTCAACAAATGCGCACCAGAACTTGATCCTGTCCTGACTCGTCTGTTTCGGACATCTTACAATTAAGGAATATTCACTAGTAACTGGAAAACTGCTCGAGTACAACCCGTCCCCAAGAAAGGATCCAAAGCGCTTCCTAGCACCTACAGGCCTATTTCTCTCCTTTCAGTGGTCTCTAAAGTGATGGAAAAGTATATAAACACCGAATTACTAAAATTTATTGAAAAACAGTCTAATCCACGGCAGGCAGTATGGATTCTGTCAGCGCAGATCAACTGCCAACCTCCTTTCCTTTGTCATCCATTCTTGGAACAAGTCTATGGAACTACACGGTGAATCCCAGATTGTCGCTCTAGACATATCCAAAGCATTCGACCAGGTCTGGCACGCAGCGCTGCTTAATAAACTCCCGGCCTATGGCCTACCACCAAAACTCTGTACCTTGACAGCAAATTTCCTCTCCAACCGGAGCATTTTGTTGTCGTGGATGGTCATTTCTCTAAACTGTATCCAATTAATGCAGGAGTCTCTCAAGGTTCAGCTTTAGCCCCTACTTTGTTTCTTCTCCACATCAATGACCTCCTCTCTAGCACATCCAACCAAGTTCACAGTTACACAGACGACAGCACCCTCCACTCAAATATACAATATTCTAAGCTATATATATATATATATATATATATATATATATATATATATATATATATATATATATATATATATATATATATATATATATATATATATATATATATATATATATACATATATACATATATATATATATACATATATATATATATATATATATATATATATATATATATATATATATATATATATATATATATATATATACATACATACATACATACATACATACATACATACATACATACATATATCATTAAAAAAAATGCAATTGAGCACCCACTATTTCTAATCAGATTAATAACCATTGCCTAATTTAAGATTAAGGGCACCAATCAGAATACTAATGGCGTTTCCAAGTAATCAAAAAGCATTCTTGTTTACAGTGGGCTTCAAAAGGTGATGGGTTTGTATACACTTACTTCACCAATATATAAAATAGAATAGCAATAGCAGCAGTTTCTCTTTACTAATATAATCTGTTAATGTTTGTAATTTTTTCCGCTATCAAAATACTGTCATGTGAGCTTCACTTGATGAATCATAAAAGATTTTCTGTTCATTTTGCAAACTGTCTCGGCTTTCTGAATGTTCTTTTCAGAATTGTGTTTGGTTGTATGCATAACTGCAAGATAATTATTGTGGTTTTAACCCACAAGAAGTTTACAGTACCTGGAGCAGGTAGGGATGCTGGGGAGAAAGAAAATATGCAACATCTGAAAAGAGCAGTGTATAGAAGCCCAATGAATGGAAAAAACTCTTACCAACCGTCCCACCCTTAAACAAGTCATTTAAACTGAAAGAGTTCTCTAAATTGAAAAGCTAAGAGAGGGAAAACCCCATGCATTGTGACACACACGTGCAGGAATCCAGAGGAAGGTGAAATCCCCTACAAACCACCCCAACCCCCGACTAACCCCATTATGTATATCTTTTTTTTTTTAACAACACCACGATGGCTTACAGCCAAAATACTATCGTACCGTGGGTGTCGACAAGGAGGAAAGAGGCAACTTGTTAATTCTGGACTTATAGGTTTGGAGGTTCGGAGGAGAAGGAAAAACATGTGCCGGCAAGGAATTCCACAACTTGGAAGTCCTCGGGACAAAAGAGCGGGCATAACAAGATGCTCTATGTCTGGTGACCTGGACAGTAAAAGGGTGCATTCACTCTGTTCCCCTGGTAGATCTGTTGTGGGCAGCAGGTGGAGGAACTATGGAAGGAAGCTCCTCTGAGCAGTGCCCATGCAGACATCTATAAAAGAGAGAGAAAGGTCACCAACGGCACGTCGGTGGGCAAGGGATGGCAGCCTTTGGGTGAGGGTGGGGTCACCGATGAGACGTATAGCTCTCTTCTGAATGGCGTTCAGGATAGCGAGTGCAGAAGCGGCAGCGGCACCCCAGATGTGGGAGTATTCGAGGTTTGGCCTTATTTGTGAGGTATATAAGGTATAGAGATTAGCTGGTGAAAGTATTTACGAGCCTGGATGAGGAAACCTAATTTCTTAGCAGCCGCTTCTGCAATTGATGTGACATGTTGGTGCCAGTTGAGATTTCGATCCACAGAAATGCCAACAAGTGAAAAGGACTCATTACTTTGAATAACTTGGTTTTTCATTGTGATGGGTCTAGGGCTGGTGTATCTCTAATGAGATAGAAAGCAAGACTGAGATTTGGTGGAGTTGAATTGTACAAGATTTCTACTTCCCCAGTCTCATATTTTTTGAAGATCCACAGAGACAGAACCCTCCATGAGTCTGCGATCCTCATCTAATTGGGCTGAAGAGACAGGCTTAGAATATTGTATATTTGAGTGGAGGGTGCTGTCGTCTGTTTAACTGTGAACTTGATTGGATGTGCTAGAGAGGAGGTCATTGATGTGGAGAAGAAACAAAGTAGGAGCTAAAGCTGAACCTTGAGAGACTCCTGCATTAATTGGATACAGTTTAGAGGAATGACCATCCACGACAACAAAATGCTCCGGTTGGAGAGGAAATTTGCTGTCAAGGTACAGAGTTTTGGTGGTAGGCCATAGGCCGGGAGTTTATTAAGCAGCGCTGCGTGCCAGACCTGGTCGAATGCTTTGGATATGTCTAGAGCGACAATCTGGGATTCACCGTGTAGTTCCATAGACTTGTTTCAAGAATGGATGACAAAGGAAAGGAGGTTGGCAGTTGATCTGCGCTGACAGAATCCATACTGCCTGTCGTGGATTAGACTGTTTTTCAATAAATTTTAGTAATTCGGTGTTTATATACTTTTCCATCACTTTAGAGACCACTGAAAGGAGAGAAATAGGCCTGTAGGTGCTAGAAAGCGCTTTGGATCCTTTCTTGGGGACGGGTTGTACTCGAGCAGTTTTCCAGTTACTAGTGAATATTCCTTAATTGTAAGATGTCCGAAACAGACGAGTCAGGACAGGATCAAGTTCTGGTGCGCATTTGTTGAGAACAATTGCTGGGATCTCGTCAAGGCCAGAGGCTTTTCTGGTATTAACAGAAGAGAGCATCTTTTGTACCTTTTCAGTTTTGAAAATGATATTCGTCCTTTTATGCGTGATATTAGGGACTGTTGGTGGTTGAACATTTGTAGGTGGGTTCAGAGTAGAATTGCCGGTGAACAACGAGGCAAAAAGTTCAGCCTTGCCCAGGGCGGTAGAAACAATTTCATCCGTGAAACAAGAGGCGGGAACCTGCTCTTGCAGAAATTATTCCCAATAAATTTAGCAAAAGTCCAGAAGGATTTGCTGCTGTTGGAGCTTGAGAGGACTTTGTTTTTGATGTGGTTATTAAACGAGTTTTTTGCGTCAGAAAGAATGCGGACATAGCAGTTTCTTGAGTCATTAAATGCTTGACGGTTTTCTTGACTGAGATTGTGTAGAAGCATTTTGTGAGCTTTGACCTTTTCAAGTCTGGCCTTGTCACAGGATTTATAGAACCAGGCGTTTTGAGTGGATGAAGAGGTTTTCTGTATACGTGGAATAAATAATTCCATGCCAGCTTGGATGATTTCGGTGGCGTTTTGTTAGATATCAGAGGGGTCAGGATGAGAGAAGCAGACAGACACCCATGGAAATGAGGAAAAGTAATACCGCATTGGGTCCCTGTTCGCGGAGTTGTAGTGCCAAAAAATGTAGCGCCACAATACGTGGGTGTGATGACTGTAACCTCGGGTTGCATTCCGCAGAAAGCCGAGACAGTTTGCAAAATGAACAGAAAATCTTTTATGATTCATCAAGTGAAGCTCACATGACAGTATTTTGATAGCGGAAAAAATTACAAACATTAACAGATTATATTAGTAAAGAGAAACTGCTGCTATTGCTATTCTATTTTATATATTGGTGAAGTAAGTGTATACAAACCCATCACCTTTTGAAGCCCACTGTAAACAAGAATGCTTTTTGATTACTTGGAAACGCCATTAGTATTCTGATTGGTGCCCTTAATCTTAAATTAGGCAATGGTTATTAATCTGATTAGAAATAGTGGGTGCTCAATTGCATTTTTCTTAATGATATATGTATGTATGTATATATATATATATATATATATATATATATATATATATATATATATATATATATATATATATATATATATATATATATATATATATATATATATATATATATATATATATATATATAGGGTGGCACATTGAAAACGAAACAGACCGATTTCCGCCCAGAGAAATATTTTTTTAAGAAACGCTGAAATATTGAGGGGGACATGTTTTGACATAAAACTCAACTTTATCACATCAACCCCTTAAGGGTGGTGATAACACCCCTTATATTTTAAATAGGGAACATGGGTTGGGTGTTACATGATCTTAAAGCACTTTCTTTTCTGAATTCAGCACACTAATTTTTTTGAAAGTTTTATCAACTCGTTTACAAATTATTCACAGTTGGAGTTGCAAGAACGTATTTCATTCATTGTGATAAGAAATGCACTAATTAGTCAATTTTTCGTTAAAAAAAAACTAAAAAACAAAACCAAACGTTCAAAAATGTTTATTGAGTTAAGTAAGTGTTCAAATTGTTGACCAGCAGCTTCCATACAAAAGTACATATTTTGTTCAAAATGAGGTCTGACATTCTGGAGCATTTGTGGAGTTATTAGACGGCATTCTTCAACAATGCACCGTAGTAATTCTTCCAGAGACTTCGGTTCTGTTGCGAAAATTCTACTCTTTAAAAGGCCCCATAGAACGAAGTCTAAAGGAGTTAAATCCAGTGATCTAGAGGGCCACTCAATAGCACCTCTACGTCCAATCCATTGCTCTGGAAACTGTCTGTTCAAAAACTCCCGAACACGTTGTGAAAAATGCGGAGGAGCTCCATCTTGTTGAAACACTAATTGATTTTCTTGATAGCGATCATCATTTTCAGCAATGTCAATTAGTAGAGGGTAAACGATATCTTCTAGTAACTCCAAATACGTTTCGCCACTCAAATTGCTATCAAGAAAAATTGGTCCGATTAAACGATCTCCAAAAATACCAGTCCAGACATTCAATTTCTTTGGAGTTTGAGTGTGGACTTCGTGAAAATTTCTTGGATTATTATCTGCCCAATAACGACAATTATGACGAATGAATGTAGAGTTTAATAAAAACGTACTCGTCTGAAAAACAGATATTCAACAGAAAGTTCCCGTTATCAGCTATTCGTGCAGTCATAACTTCACAAAGCTCCAGCCGCCGTTCAAAATCATCTTCATTCAGTTGTTGTACAAGATGAATTTTATACGGGTGAAATTTATGATGCTTCAATATTCGCTGAATAGTTCTTCTTTTGATATTTAAAACAGTGGCCAATTTTCTCGTGCTCAAAGTTGGGTCTGCAGCAATTTGTCCTAAAACTTAAATCTCAGTAGTCTCATTTCTAACCGGAAATTTACGTTCAGGATCCCTTTTCTTGTTGTCTACTGAACCACTTTGGCGAAACTTTGCAACTAACCCCAAAATGTATTTTCTGTTAACATGTCTGTTCGGATGTCGTTCATTAAACAAATTTGCGGTACGGTTGGCACAGTCATTGTTTTTGAAAAAAAAAGAGTAATTATTTCAACTCTTTCTTCTACAGAATAAACCATTGTGAAATTAATTTTCGGTAGTACTATCAAGTATCAAACCGACCAATAAACTGAAATAATAAACCGCATTTCTCTCATTCCGATAAGAAATGTTCTGATCAGCACATTTCTTATCGGAATGAGTGATATGCGTTTTTGCATCTTCAACTGTGAATAATTTTTAAACGGGTTGATAAAACTTCTAAAAAAATTATTGTGCTGAATTCAGAAAAGAAAGAGCTTTCAGATCATGTAACGCTCGACCCATGTTCCCTATTTAAAATATATGGGTTGTTATCACCACCATTAATGGGTTGATGTGACAGAGTTGAGTTTTATGTCAAAACACGTCCCCCTCGATATTAAAATTGACGTGTTTCAGCATTTCTTAAAAAAAATCCCCTGATGCAAATCAGTCTGTTTCGTTTTCAATGCACCATCCTATATATATATATATATATATATATATATATATATATATATATATATATATATATATATATATATATATATATATATATATATATATATATATATATATACTATATATATATATATATATATATATATATATATATATATATATATATATATATATATATACACTTTTCTTTATTATGAACATACCAGCCATACATTATGACTTGCCATAAGACACAGTAAATAAGATATGGGTAAACATAACATACAAAGTACAATATTTGAATATACAAATAATATAATCTCATCTAATAAAATAATCTTAGTAACTTTTGTTTCCCTATATTTGTCAGTAATTCACCAAAATGTTATTTAATTAACTATTCTTGACAACAATCTCCTACTTTATGCCCATATAAAACATATTCTAATTACAATTATTATTAGAATGCACTTTTTTCATAGAATTGGTGGTTAGATACACTTATGTATATAGGTACACATAACTAACATTTTTGTTAATATAAATTTTACAAAATAATACCAAAAGCTGATTATTTATCATTAATTAAAAAACGCATCAATAACATTAAATCAACAATAAAACTCATCGATAATGTGTAACTTAAATAACCATGTTTTTACCACTTTACAAAATTTATGACAACTGTCAAAAGTAAACCTTTTTGGATTTTTACAAACTGAGATTTAGTCTAAAATTCTAAAAAATTTTGAATGTTGTTATTCACTGAAAAGTGTACTATATCTTCACTTAAGAAGAGGGTGAAAATACATAGTGATTTGTTTACATGCAGGTGAGTCAGTCCTCTTAATTTCTCTAGCCTACACTAATTTCATCACGTATTTCGGTCATTGTAGAAATCGGTGTAAGAATACTTACTATTTTGAGTTTTTATTTTTTGACTCCACTTTTTCTTCACCATTTCCTTTTTTATCACCATTCGTCTTGTTCGGTGCATTTTCTTTTCTGTTGACAACCTTTTTCTCCTTCGACATAACTGATAAAATTGCACGATTTGAACAAGCTATTAGCTATATTGCCGTTACCTCTGAATTTCTATCTTAAAATCAAATCCAGGTATTAATAATAATCATCCAACCCACATAAACCGGAAAAAAACTAATATTTAAATACTTACATAAAACATACACATATACACGCACTTATCGGCTTATTTTTATTTTATTTCCGGGGAAACATTATAAGTTATCTCACACTAAGCCAAAAATCTTAATTTGTGTCAAATTTCATTTAAAATTTATGTATTTTAATACAAAATCAGAAATGGAGAATAGAGGATCGGCCTTTGAAGTTTATTGTTTATTTGATGTTGTTGACGTTTGAAGATGATTGATAATTGACACTGACAATTAAACTGACAACTGAGGTATTGTGACCAATATAAGATTTAAACAATATATTTTACTCCGTTGGTGACAGTTTGCTTGGTATATATCCTGTGCAACTTTTTAGCTTACGATTAGGTATTAAACAAAACTGATATTTCTGATAACAACGAATCTGTTGACGAAACTCTGGTGAACTATATTTCATTAATCTGTATTCTGTATTTATATATCTTTAGATTCTCAATCACAGTGACATAAGAACGATATGTTCAATGTTCAAGTTGTAAACAGAAATAATATTAGTGAGTAAAAGTTTTTTAAATTTATTAATTGACATAAATATTAAGTTTATAAAAGCCAGCTACCTGATATATTAAATATCAAGAATTTAAATATATATTCAAAATTAGTCATAGTCAATATACCAAGTAGTTTCAAAAGAATATATTGTCACATTTGTCTATGAGAAATTAAGTTTATGGACTTTGCTACATCTATGGTCAGATGTCGGTTATAAAGTGTGTTGGTAAGAGCAAATACTATATAATGACAATATGGGACACTTTTATGCTTTAGCATTGGTGATATTGGTGACAAGTACACTAGCGCCACCTCACGTGAAGTACTGACAACTGAACGGGTAATTTGAATTGTATATTTACCTGCATATTCTTAATTTAGACAATTGATTTATTATAGATGAATATAAAAACTTGTACATGACAAAACAGTGAAAATTTTCTGATTATATAGTTATAAATAAAATTTGTATCAACAATCAGCTTGAAACCTAAATGAATTCAGCATGAATAATTCTGCAAATTTCTCTTACTCATAATCTTATTTCATCATAATTTAAAGTACTACCTTGAAACCGTCGTTAAACTACTATTTTAAGGGTAGGTATAGGAATATACTGAAAGTTATTATTTCTGAGGATATTAATAAGTTACAATCTGTACTTATCTATAAATAATTGTTCTAGGTATAAATGGTAGCACCGTACTCAATTTGCTATACCTCTACATGAAAACTGTCTTATTAAACTAATATTTTAAAATATGTAACTTATATACCTAGTACATAATTAAGAAATTGTGCAGATGAAAGCAGAGACTTACTCTTACTTCCGTGAATAAATCTATTATAGGGCTGAATATGCTATTTCTACTTGTCTCTCTTAAAACTTGTCTTGGGAAGATAATTACCAAGTAAAATAATTTTAAATGTGAAAAATGTGACAATTTATGCCATACTGAAATAAAAAAGGACACAGAAGAACATAGAAAAACAGTTTTCTTATATCATTTATTTTTAATGCAAAACTTTTTGTGCCTTCATATTTCTTTTTCTTTTGGTGCACTGGAAGACAAGTTATGATTGAAGCCTTTCAACTATCCGTTTACGAAGTTTATCTATAAATAGGTACATGATGGTAAATATTACACAATAAATTATCTTCTGCGAACTGTAGATATTGGCATAAAAATGATTCTGAATTTGTCTTCTGCTTCGACAAATTAATTCTTTTGGAAGTGACATTGAAATATAAAATGCATCTTGTGTCTTCAGTACTATATCCAAATCAGTTCTGTTTGATAACAGTGCCCTTTTATTGCATCCATAATACAAAATTATCGTCAATCCATGTTATAGTTATTGTTTAATATTAATTATTAGGCGAAGCGAATTTTTAAAAAAATTCTCTGGTAACAAAAGAAAACACAAAAAATCATATTCACGTTTCGCCATCCTTTGGAAACCCATGAAATGTCTTTGATAGATTTAGCACGTTATAATTCGAACAATTATAGATTGCACACACCCAACCACTAACATTTATTGTAAAAAAACACAGCTCAAACTTAATTAAACACAGTTAAACACCAGCATCTTCAAGTGCTACACGTTCTCGAACTACGTAACATCAGTACTATCCGCTAAGGGCGCTGCTTTTATTGAAACACGAAATCAGACAGAGTGTCCTGTATTGTCATTATATAGTATTTGATAGAACTTAGAAGTTTAATTAGTGTTATTGTCATTGCTGCTTATTTGCCTACCAAAGAACGCCGTTTCGGCTCCTAGTTCGTTTTAGCGAAAACGTAAAAATATATCAAACTCACATTTTTTTAGATTTCGGCCTCCTGAATCACTCTATCCAAGTCTTTGCGATCTAAATTTATTATTAGCAAAATATTTCAATTTAATTTCAAGCTAACCTCAAAATTTATATAGTTTCTTTTTGCTTGAAACTTCCATATTTGATTAAAATACTAATCACATATATTAACTGCTTAGATTTATTAACTCTAATGTATACAACTAGAGGTAATAGGCATTTATGACAGGTAAGACTTTTGTTTAAGATTCCAACCAATCAGATTGCTCAACTGGAATTGCGGGGATCTATATGGAGTTCCGTCTTGGAATGATTCTATGTGAGCTTCCATACTGTTATGAGAGAGTTTATCTGGAATTCCATATAAGCCATCATATTTTCCCTATTTCACTATGTGTTTCTATGGGGATTTTCATATATCTAGCAGGTGGTAGTGGACTTTTCCTTTACGTGATAGTAAAGGATTTTTTCACGCCCGAGGAGGTACCACCCCTTACATCAAGGGGCCGGTGAAGTCTCAAGGACGTTTTCGGTTCTGGTGTATGAGTCGGTTTCCCTCATAAAGAAAAATGATGATGGCTCCTCCTTGTACAAAAGATTCCGGAGATAAAATACCCCTCCATTCGGATCTTCGGGAGTGGGGTGTGCAGGGGGCGCCGGCCTCAAGATTTAACATATCCTTCTCGAATATATGTGGCCTAAATTCGTCCACCATTTCCTCCAGGCTAATAAGCCCCAACTCCTCTTCCTCACCGAAACCCAAATCAGTGCCAAAACAGCCACTAATCACCTTAATTTTCCGGGTTATGAGCTCCTTACTTGCTTTGGATTGCATGGAGGCGTGTGCGCATACGTCCGTAGGAATCTACCCTGCACTAGACTCCCTTATTTAGAAGCTGGAAGAAAAAACATACTTTCGATGAAACTCTCTCTCAGGGCTGCAACTAAATTCATCTGTTGCATTTACCGGTCACCTTCTGACAACAACTTTGTCCAGCTCTTCGACTACCTTTCTGAAAAAAAGCGACCATCTGATTTCTGAATATCCTTCCTCCCAGGTCACTATTTTTGGTGACTTCAATGTCCATAATAAGGAATGGCTAGGATATCCAGAAACCGATCCACAAGGCAGAGCAGCGGAGGCCTTTACAGTCAGCAGTTCTTTAGCCAACATGGTTCAGCAACCTACTTACTTTCCTCGCATCCCAACACACAGCTCAAATCCCTTGGATCTCCTTCTTAAACCTGAATGCTATAAGGCGTCAGTCACCGCACCCCTTGGTCGCTGAGACCATGGCATGGTCCCTGCTTCCTGCGCAATGCAACCCGAAGTCACACAGTCATCACACCCACGTATCGTTTGGCATTACAGCTCCACGAACTGGGACGAAATGCGGGATTACTTTTCCTCATTTTCATGGGCGTCTGTCTGCTTCTCTCATCCTGACCCCTCTGATATCTCACAAAATGTCACCGAAATTATCCAAGCTGGCATGGAATTATTTATTCAACGTACACAGAAAACCTCTTCAGCCACTGAAAAGCCCTAGTTCTCTAAATCCTGTGACACGGCCAGACTTGAAAAGCTCAAAGCTCACAAAACACTTCTACACAATCCCAGTCAATAAAACCGTCAAGTATTTATAACGACGCAAGAAACCACTATGTCCGCATTCTTTCTGAGGCAAAAAAAAACTCGTTTAATAACTACATCAAAAACAAAGTCCTCTTAAGCTCCAACGGCAGCAAACCCATCTGAACTGTTGATAAATCTATTGGGAATAATTTATGCAAGAGCACGTTCCCACCTCTTGTTTCAGGGGATGAAATTGTTTCTACCTTCCTGGGCAAGGCTGAACTTTTGGCATCGTTGTTCGCCGACAGTTCTACTCTCAACCAGTCCCCAATGTGGCGCATAAAATTATGGATATCATTTTTAAAACTAAAAAGGTACGAATGATGCTCTCTTCTCTGAATACCAGGAAAGCCCCTGGCCTTGACGAGATCCCAGCAATTGTTCTCAAAAAATGCGCACCGGATTTTGCGTCGTCTGTTTCAGACATCTTACAATAGAGGCATATTCCCTAGTAACTGGAAAACTGCTCGATTAAAACCCGTCCCCAAGAAAGAATCCAAACCGCTTCTTAGCAACTACAAGCCTATTTCTCTCCTTTTAGTCGTCTCTAAAGTGATGGAAAAGTATATAAATACCGAATTACTTATATTTATTGAAAAACACAGTCTAATCCACGACAGGCGGTATGGATTCCGTCAGCGCAGATTAACTGCCCACCTCCTTTCATTTGTCACCCATTATTGGAACAAGTCTATGGGACTACACGGTAAATCCCAGATTGTCGCTCTAGATATATCCAAAGCATTCGACCAGGTCTCGCACGCAGCGCTGCTTAATAAACTTCCGGCCTACGGTCTACCACCAACACTCTGTACCTGGACAGCAAATTTCCTCTCCAACCGGAGCATTTCTTTTGTCGTTGATGGTCATTTCTCTAAACGGTATCAAATAAATGCAGCAGTCCCTCAAGGTTCAGCTTTAGCCCCTACTTTGTTTCTTCTCCACATCAATGAGGTCCTCTCTAGCACATCCAAAACAGTTCATAGTTACGCGAACGACAGCACCCTCCACTCAAATATACAATATTCTAAGCCTGTCTCTTCAGCCCAATTAGATGAGGATCGCAGACTCATGGAGGGTTCTGTCTCTGTGGATCTCCAAAAAATATTAGACTGGGGAAGTAGAAATCTTGTACAATTCAAGTCCACCAAATCTCAGCCTTACTTTCTATCTCCTAAGAGATACACCAGCCCTAGACCCATAACAATGAACAACCAAGTTATTCAAAGTAAAGAGTCCTTTTCACTTGTTGGCATTTCTGTGGATCGAAATCCCAATTGGCACCAACATGTCAAATCAATTGCAGAAGCGGCTGCTAAGAAATTACGTTTCCTCTCCCAGGCTCGCAAATAATTTTTACCAGCTTATCTCTATACCTTATATACTACACAAATAAGGCCAAACATCAAATACTGCTCCCACATCTGGGGTGCCGCTGCCGCTTCTACACTCGCTATCCTGGACTCCATTCATATACGTCTCATCGGTGACCCTATCCCCACTCAAAGGCTGCAATCCCTTGCCCACCGACGTGCCGTTGGTGACCTCTCTCTGTTTTATAGATATCTACACGGGCAGTGCTCAGGGGAGCTTTCTTCCATAGTTCCTCAAAGTAAAGAGTCCTTTTCACTTGTTGGCATTTCTGTGGATCGAAATCCCAATTGGCACCAACATGTCAAATCAATTGCAGAAGCGGCTGCTAAGAAATTACGTTTCCTCTCCCGGGCTCGCAAATAATTTTTACCAGCTTATCTCTATACCTTATATACTACACAAATAAGGCCAAACATCAAATACTGCTCCCACATCTGGGGTGCCGCTGCCGCTTCTACACTCGCTATCCTGGACTCCATTCATATACGTCTCATCGGTGACCCTATCCCCACTCAAAGGCTGCAATCCCTTGCCCACCGACGTGCCGTTGGTGACCTCTCTCTGTTTTATAGATATCTACACGGGCAGTGCTCAGGGGAGCTTTCTTCCATAGTTCCTCAAAGTAAAGAGTCCTTTTCACTTGTTGGCATTTCTGTGGATCGAAATCCCAATTGGCACCAACATGTCAAATCAATTGCAGAAGCGGCTGCTAAGAAATTACGTTTCCTCTCCCGGGCTCGCAAATAATTTTTACCAGCTTATCTCTATACCTTATATACTACACAAATAAGGCCAAACATCAAATACTGCTTCCACATCTGGGGTGTCGTTGCCGCTTCTACACTCGCTATCCTGGACTCCATTCATATACGTCTCATCGGTGACCCTATCCCCACTCAAAGGCTGCAATCCCTTGCCCACCGACGTGCCGTTGGTGACATCTCTCTCTTTTATAGATATCTGCACGGGCACTGCTCAGAGGAGCTTTCCTCCATAGTTCCCCCACCTGCTGCCCCCAACAGATCTACCAGGGGAACAGAGCGAATGCACCCTTTTACTGTCCAGGTCACCAGACATAGAACATCTTGTTACACCCGCTCTTTTATTCCGAGGACTTCCAAGTTGTGGAATCCCTTGCAGGCATATATTTTTCCTTCTCCTCCGAACCTCCAAACCTTCAAGTCCAGAATTAACAAATTGCCTCTTTCCTCCTTGTTGCCGACACCCATGGTATGATAGTATTTAGGCTGTAAGCCCTCGTGGTGTGTTGTTGGAAAAAAAATGTAACACCTGTTTACTTCCATGGAAAATCATATATAGGATTCTTATGCGTTTTTTGACGGAATTCCTGTTTCAAGTACTCATATTCACTCACATAGAAACACATAAGTTTTTTTTATATATGTTTCTATCTGGCATTTCTGACAGGGAGGAAATATCATACACTTTGTGGTATGGCCACCCCTTTGTGGAAATGGTGTGACATGCAATAGTAGTATTAGTAGTAGCAGTAGTAATAGTGGGAAAATATTACAACGCTCCGGATACTTTTTTACGAAGCATAATTTTTAGCATAAATATTGGCTTAAACTGTTTTCATTCTGAATAATAAGGGTTCTGAATTTTCTCCTAATCTTTGACACGAATAAAATCAGGTTACCATATTGACTCGGTTAAGTAGAACAAGGAGTTTTATTATTTAGGAAGCGATATGCTAAACTGCGGTGCAGAAATAAAGGAAGGATCGAATCAGAAATGGCGTGACTTGGTCTAGTAGCATTAATATAAGATTGAGATTTATCAAGATCCGCAAAACGAATGTGCATGCCATGCTGAATATTAATCAATCTTATAACATTTATTTGCATACATGAAAGAAACCCCGCTGGAATATACGATTAATAACGTCGTCGCCAGTTCGTTCACATCGTACCTATTTCCTAATTTTAATAAACTAGGAAAAAACTCGTTACAAAATGCAATTGTTGTTCAAAAGTATTGATCCATATCTTAAATTTTTGTGTCACTACGCTGAACAACAGTACGGCCCTATTTTATTTTAGCATTTTGCAATTTTTTTTTAATTCGCTATTGAGGAGATCTATGTTTATATATATATATATATATATATATATATATATATATATATATATATATATATATATATATATATATATATATATATATATATATATATATATATATATATATATATATATATATATATATATATATATATATATATATATATATATATATATATATATATATATATATATCCGACCGATAACTGAAAAAATAATGGACCAATCTTGATTAAATTTGGTGAGTACCTTCCTTTTGCAAGTGGCTTGGATAAGTTCGTTAGCCAGGAAAATGGGACCAGGTTTTCCAGGAAAATTTTATGTTTTCTTCCTAAAAAAATTCATATCTCCGGAAATAACAAAGTAAGGGCAACCAAATTTGGTACGCGTGTTTGTATTATAAAGAGTGAACTCTGAAATTTAGATCTCTAGCTTTAAATACAAGGAAGTTATGGGCAGTTAAAAAAACAAATTTTGGAGTTTTCCTCAAAAGTCAAACTCGCAATTTTAAACGTCAAAATTGGCAAGAACGTGAAACAAATGCGGACTTTGAAAGAAAATGTTGCAAGAAGAGTGTTCTGCAAACCCTTAAGTTTTAGATTCAACCGTCATTGCCCTTTATTTTACTAAAATATTTACAGAAAATTCATTTCAAATAAACTCTTTCTCTGATGCTTTGGCTGTCGGTTTAGTTAAGTTTATGGCTTAACGGTCTATAATATTTTTTAGCTAATTTTCGTAGAACAAATTTGTTAATGAATTTTTGCATTTTTGATCGAAATAGGATGCGTTTGTAAGAAAAAAATCTGGACACAGTAAGTGCGTTTTGGTAGCGAATTTTCGGTAAATTTGCAGTTTAGCTCCCGAACGCCTTTCAAAAAACTGTTTTCAGAAACCTGCCTAGGACCTCCCCTGGATCCACAAACCCCAAGAAAAATTTCTTGTTCACACCCCTCAAGGAATTAACGGGACAAGGTGAGTAGGGGTGCATAATTTTTTAAGCTAATTTTCGTAGAACAAATTCGTTAATGTGTTTTTGCATTTTTTATCGAAATATGATGCGTTTGTAAGAAAAAAATCTGGACGCAGTAAGTGCCTGCCTACCCCGCACAGCACCCCTATCCCCCCAGGTGCCGTAACTTCCTTTGCGGGTAGGAACAAGACATTTTTCTTGTGGTTTATGCAGCGAGGGTGGTTGTATGCACGCGACGGGGAAGGAAAATCCCCATTTTTATGAAAATTCACTTCCGTAACATACTTGCTGCATCCAGACTTTTGAAAAATGTTTATATATTTTTAAACAATAAAGTTATTTCGATGAAATATGGTACATTGTTTCTACTATATAGGCAACCAAGTTTGATGCCTCTTATCAAAAAAAGACATTTGCTATTAAAAATATTTTAAAAATAATTCGCTACCATAACGCACTTACTGCATCCAGACTTTTTTTATTTTCCATAATAATGCAGAACCCCGCTGGAATATACGATTAGTAACGTCGTCGCACGTTCGTTCACATTGTACCTATTTTCTAATTTTACTAAACTAGGAAAAAAAAAACATCGTTACAAAATGCGAGGGGGTAGGGGATAAATAAGGAGCGATTTGGTGAAAATTGACATTTTTTTAATAAAACTTGAGTAACATAATATTCAAAAGTTTATGAGTACAGGAATACAAATATTTTCTTTGTGGTCAAGTCAAGGGCCCTAAATTCATTCCATGAGAATATCTTTCTGGAACGAATAAAATATTATTATTATTATTATTATTATTATTATTATTATTGTTATTATTATTATTATTATTATTATTATTATTATTATTATTATTATTATTATTATTATATATTTGCTGTATAAAATATACGAAATTTACAATACATTTTTTCACTAAGTAAACAAACAGCCAAAAATAAATACTCGCAGAAGTCGAAACTCGTATGCGAGACATGGAAAAAAATACATGACAATGCATCACAGTGTACAATTCTTAATTAGAACAGTAGCGGCTCGTGCCTTAATGCATTGGGGGTGCGCAAGAAAAAAAAATGAAGTGCTCCCCTCTTTTTTCACCAAAAATGTATTATAAAAAACCTACTTACTAAACTTAATAATTATTATCTATTTACCAAGTTTTCCTCTAGTTAGTTATAGGTTATAGTAGTTAAAAAGTCCTTTCCTTTGATAATTACTAACTAACTATATAATTTTAAATGTGTTGTTTGATATAAAGACATGGCAATATGTGATCTTTGTCATTTTATACTTCACGTATCTTTTCAATTTTATGATATTTATTTATATGTTCATTTACTAGTCTATTAATTTATATATTTATAAACGGCTAAGCCTATGTAGGTTAGCATTATATAATTTTATATGTTTTGTTTGACATAAAAACATGGCAATATGTGATCTTTGTCGTTTTATACTGCACGTATCTTTTCAAATTTACTATATATATATATATATATATATATATATATATATATATATATATATATATATATATATATATATATATATATATATATATATATATATATATATATATATATACTTTTTTTAACTTGAATTTTAAGCTTGAATGAATTTTATGAAAATACGCCAGAATGCCGTACTTGATAGACGCAAACTTAACTTATTATAAATTTTGACTAAATAATTTAATATACTTTAAAATGTCTAAATGTGAGATGCTATTCACGAGGATCTAATCTATCGTAGTTATATTCCTTCTACTAACACTATATTTTAGACTATATTTAATTATCGTTGTTTCAATTACGGAATATTTTGCTGTTTACAAATCAATAATAACATTGCTTTAAGAAAGATAATACGGTCCTGGCGATAAAATGAGCGTTTACGCCTGTGATTCGAGAACAGCATAACTGTATTCCGAGTCCCACCCTGGTCCATTAAGCTGGAGCGATGTGGGCAAGGTCATATATTCTATTCTCACAACATCAAAGGGCCGCCCTACAAGATTCAGTGCTGGGTCTTATTATGCTGTGCTTCAAGTGTGGAATTTTAAAGCCCACAACGGGATTGCTTATTTGGTCGTTTTTGACGAAGATAGTCGATCATTTCGTATTGAAGTTTCCCATTTAGGTAGAGCGCCGAAGAATACACACCGACGAAGGGCTGTGTATATGGATGTATATAACGCCGGCAACCATTAACACACTATACTTCTTCTGATTCTGTATTAATGGCTACCGACTCTGCGATCCTCGATATACTAATTTTGTTTGTGTAGAATGCAGGAGGTAAAAAAATAAAAATTTATTAAAATATAGCATAGCAAAAATATTTTTTTTCCCCGGCAGGCGGCTAGCGCGCGCACGGGCGCACTTATCGAGGAGCCGCCCTTGAATTAGAAACAACAATGCAATAACGTAAACACAGAAGTCTTAACTGTAAAACACAAATATATACAGTATATATAATAAAAAAAATAGCACAAAATATAAGTATATAAGTATAAGTACGGGTCAAAATCTTAAAATATATAAAATACACATATCAAATAAACAAATATCACAGCTATGTGGAAGTTATGATTTGCAGCACTATTTAATTTATTTACATATTTAATTTTTAAACAAAAAACCTCCAATCCCCTTGAAAATATTCTTCACTGACACTAGTACACTTGTCTAATCTTTTATTCTATTGTTCAAAACATTTTTCAAATTCGTGCTCTGTGATGCTTGAGAGGGGCCTCTGGTGTTGTTTTTTTTGTTTGCCTCAGCAACGTCTGCAAAACGCTTTCCTTTCATGTCACTTTTTATTCGGGAAAATAAAAAAAGTTGTAGGAGGCAAGATCGAGTGAATAGGGGGGATGAGGGAGAGTGGTCCTGCCATTTTTGATCAAAAATTGGCGCACAGACAGGACTGTGTGAGCAGGGGTGTTATCTTGATGGAACAACCAGCCGCCCGACTGCTACAAATCAGGTTCTGCTGCAAAATGTTGCGCAATCTTTTCAAAACTTCCAGGTAGATTTGTTCCAGATTTGTTTGCACTTTGGGGATAAATAATAGTCTGATGGTGCTAAATCCATAGAATAGGACGGGTGGTCAACAAATTTAAAAACCAATTTTATCAACTGTTTGCAGTTCAATCAACGATTTGTGCACAGGGACCTTGTCTTGCAAAATAAGCACACAATTGGCCAGCTTTTCGCGGCATTTTTTCAGATTTTTCTCGCTTAATTTAGGTAACAACTCACTATAGTATGCTTCTGTGTTAGTTCTACCTTGTTCCAAGAAATGTTGTAGAATTATCCCATTATTGCCCCAGAAAGCTGATGCAAGCTCTTGACTTTACAACACGGAATTTTTTGGGTCGAGTATTTAATTGCCTATGTTGTCTATTATTTTTGATTAATTATAGATTTTCTTTATCTACGTGTTGGTTATTATTCCAAATATGCCAGGACATGCATGATCTTTATCTACAATACCGTATCTTAGTAGGGCTAAATGTTCTTTAAATGTAGGCCTAATAGATCTATTAGTTTGCTCAACGTATTTAAGATCACAATCTTTACAACTTATTTCATAGATCCCGACATTTCGGTAGCTTTATTCTAAGTTTTTGGGTTAAGTACCTAACAGTTTTTAAAATATTTTTTCTCGAAAATGTTAGTTGTAAGTTAGCTTTCTTGAAAATGCTCGATAACATTTAAATAGATTCAGTGCTTCTTATCTATATTTGCACATAAATGATGTAGACTATCTTAAGAGCACAAATCCTTTCACAACTTTTCAGCTAGTGCCTAAATCCAGATATTAATTTTAGTAAAGTAATATTACGTAAAGATTTGCTAAATTATTATTATTTTTCACGAAAATTGGAAAACATTTTTTTACAATAGCTTATTAAATCTGGATTATTAATTGCCAAAATTTTACAAAAATTTGACAAGATGATTTCCAAGAAAACATTAAAACGAGTTTTTTTGAAGTTACAACAATTTTTCGAAAGAAAACTAAAACTTTCCGGAAAAAACTAGTTGAATTTTCGTGACTGACGAACTAATCCAAACCAATTACAGAAGGAAGGTACTTCCCAAATTTAATCAAAATCCGCCAGTATTTTTTGAGTTATCAGTGTGACATATGTAACATATATAAAAAGCCTGATCGCAGCAAGTGCGTTATGGAAGTGAATTTTCATAAAAATGTTGATAAGCAAATATGTATTTAATGCAAACCGGCGTCAATTTGGTTACCGATATAACCTATATAGTAAAAGCAATATACCATATATAACCAAAATAACTCATTGTTAGTTAAGAGGTTGGTTTAAGTTGGAATGAATTGAGGGCTTGTGTCTCGAAGTTTTCCATGAAAATGTTAGCCAATGCAGGAGAGAGTAGTCAACCCATTGGAGCACCTCGAACTTGTTTGTAAAATTTGTTTTGAAAAAGGAAATAAGTGTTAGATGTGCAGTGTTCTAGAAGAGCTAAGGTATCGTGTGAAATATTGTTTTATTTTTGAGAATGTCAAGGGTTTCAGATAGAGGTATATTAGTGAATAAGAAAACTATATCAAAGCTAACTAGAATGTCGTTTTGAGAAATGGTGTTGTTTTGAAGAAGGTCAATGAAATGGGTGGAGTTTTTGACAGGATGTAGCGTTATCTACTAATTGTTGGAGAGTTTTGGCTAGATGTTTTGCAAGTTTTAGTGTGGGTGAACGGTGGCCACTTACGATAGGGCGAAGGGGAATATCAGGCTTATGAATTTTCAGGAGACCGTATTTTCTAGGGATGCGAGATGATTTTTCGCGGAGAATTAGTTCTTTTTTGAGATCAGGACTGAGTTGGGAGTTGTTGATGATAGTTTTGGTTTTCTTTTCAAGATAAGTTGTAGGGTCGTTAGGGATTTGTTTGTAGTCTGTGCTGTTTAGTATATTGTCCATCTTTTGCATATAGTCTGTTTTGTCGAGTATGACTGTAGCGTTGCCTTTGTCTACTGGTAGGATTATAATTTCTGTGTTTCGGTTTAGGTCTCTGATTGACTGTCGTTCGTGAGGAGAAAGGTTGGAAGGTGGAGGTTTAGCAGAACATAATATCCTGGCAATGTCCTGTCTCGTAATTTCAGCCTCGTCAGTCGGTAAGTGTGTTATCGCATCTTCTGATTGAGAAATTATCTTTTCTATTGGGATAAATTTAGGGGTTGGTGCAAAATTAAAACCTTTGGATAGGACTTTGATGACGACGTCACTTATGTTGGAATTTGAAAGGTTGTGAACTACTATAGTAGGATTGGCATTATGTGAGTGTTGTTTGAGATTTTTGTTGTCTAGAAGATGCTGTAATTGTCTTTTTTGTACGTCCGTCTTTTGCTGCGTAACATGTTCTGCTTTACTATGTGAGAGTCTGTCTAGAGTGTCCCAAAGTATAGGGTGTATTTTCAATCTGTGTATTTTTATGTACGTGTCGTAAAGCAGTGTGTTGGTAGTGTTAAGGTGTCGTCTTGTCTCGTGAATGGAATTTCTAAGGAGAGCAAAGTCTGTTCGTTTTAAAATGTTGGAGATGTTATGTGATTTGGTGTGGTGTTTAAGTTCAAAAGTACCGTAACCAAAGCCCCTCACTTAATTGACCGTGACCCTACTACTTTCACTGATAACGAAGCAGGTAGACGCAACGACATATATAAGACAAGACTTGCAACGAACTGCCAGATCTCTCTTAGGCCTAGGGTTGAACACACTGAGACCTCACAGACGATCTCCGGCGAGATATGGGGAGTAGGCAGATTGAGGCTTTACAGTGTCCTTAGATATTTCCTATACCTCTTGAAAATGGCTCTAAAATAGGAGCCGAAACGTCGAGTTTTCATAAATTCTGGACGCGGTTCAACCCGAGAACCAATATGTCTCATATATATATATATATATATATATATATATATATATATATATATATATATATATATATATATATATATATATACAGGGTCGCTGATAAGTCCGGAAACGGTCGATTATCCGGGAAAATATACAAGGTGTCGAAAAAAGTTTTATACAAAAGTTTTTGGGTTCTTCAATGTCTACTAGGCGGTGATAATTTTATTTATACAGGGTTGGTCATACAGGCGTGGCACACCAATATTAATTTTTTTTTAATGGAACACCCTATATATTATTCGATATTTCAATCCTTCTCTTAATTTTGAGCAACATTTATCAGAAGCATGATGTACATAAACTCAATCGTTTCCGGGTAAAAAAATAAATAAAAATAAACGCTATTGTTTTTAAAATCTATTGGATGAAGAACAAAAATAAATGAAAAGTAGAATATCTCTTGAAAACAATCTGTGAGTGTGAAAAGAACCGGTTGCGATGTTTTTAACATTGTTTGGAATCCTATTTTATAAGATGTTCAAAGTGTTCTCCATTGACCTCCTGACAATAATGAATTCGCTTAACAAAACATTGCACTGCATTTACAAGAGCGTTTTGAGGAATGTTATTAATTTCATGCACAATCCTTGCTTGCAACTCTTCAATATTCTGCGGTCTATTTTGGTAAATTAAATTTTTTACATGACCCCACAAAAAAAGTCAAGCGGCGTCATGTCGGGAGACCTAGCTGGCCATTCAATAGTTCCCCTGCGCCCTATCCATCTGCCAGGAAAGGTTTGATTCAGATATTCCCGTACCTCAATTCCAAAATGAGGGGGTGCCCCATCCTGCTGAAACCATATTTCTTCCGCTGGTAGATTTGGGTCGTTATTGTTCGGAAATAATCGACTAACGTCTGGAACAATTGATTCTTGCAAAAGTGTCAAATATCGAGCAGAGTTCAAATTACCGTGTATAAAATAAGGTCCTATGATATGTCCACCAATAATAGCACACCAAACATTTACTTTTTGCGGTCTTTGGGTGTGAATTTGTTCCATCCAATGTGGGTTTTCGTCTGACCAGTACCTACAGTTGTGTCGGTTGACTTGTCCATTCAAACAAAATGTAGATTCGTCGGAAAACAAAATGTGGTTGGCAAAGTTAAAATTTTGGCGTAACTTATCCATAATAAGTTCACAGAACTCGATTCTGCGATCAAAATCGTCTTCACTCAGTTCTTGCAATAAATGAATTTTATATGGACGGAACTTTTCCCGCTTCGTAATCTTTTGAATTGAATATCGACTCATATTGTGATTTAAAGCCAATTGCTGTGCCGAAGTTTTCGGATTTTCCACCACATCCAATATTACATTCAAAGAATTTTCTTCATTTGTAACGGTTACTGGCCTTCCAGTTCTAGGTTTATCCTTGATACCGCCAGTTTCGTGAAAACGATGCAAAGTTTTCGAAACTGTGGATTTGGAGATCGATTCCCGCTCAGGATGCAACTCATTGAACATAATCACCACTTGAGCAAAACTTCGTGTTCTATCACCGTACCCTATCATCATTAAAATTTCGATACGTTCGGTTTCACTTAAACTTGCCATTTTGCACAAAAACTGTTGACACTAAATTACTAATGTTTCAAAACTGTTGACACTGAATGAATGTTTGACATTCGTTGTCCTGGAAACATTTTAAAACAAAAGAATAATACTGCGTTTCTTATGGGCATCTTATCTTATCTTGGGATTCCAAACAATGTTAAAAACATCGCAACCGGTTCTTTTCACACTCACAGATTGTTTTCAAGAGATATTCTACTTTTCATTTATTTTTGTTCTTCATCCAATAGATTTTAAAAACAATAGCGTTTATTTTTATTTATTTTTTTACCCGGAAACGATTGAGTTTATGTACATCATGCTTCTGATAAATGTTGCTCAAAATTAAGAGAAGGATTGAAATATCGAATAATATATAGGGTGTTCCATTAAAAAAAAATAATATTGGTGTGCCACGCCTGTATGACCAACCCTGTATAAATGAAATTATCACCGCCTAGTAGACATTGAAGAACCCAAAAACTTTTGTATAAAACTTTTTTCGACACCTTGTATATTTTCCCGGATAATCGACCGTTTCCAGACTTATCAGCGACCCTGTATATATATCCAACCGATAACTCAAAAAAGAATGAACCAATTTGGATGAAACTGGGCAAGTACATTTCTTTTATTAATGGCTTAGATGAGTTCGTTAGCCAGAAAAATCGGACAATTACAAAGCTATTTTAATGAAATTTGGGAAAGACCTTACTACGTACCAAAATTCAGCTTTCTAAGTTTATAGAAAATTGAGTTCTTGAAATTTGAAGCCTTTAATGAAAATTCACTACTATAACGCACTTGCTGCGTCCCGAACTTTTGTTGTTAAAACTCGAGTAACATAACGTATCAGAAGTTTATGGGTACAGTAATACGTTCATTCGTTTCATGAAATGTCTTTCTGGGAGAGTAAATTATCACAGCTATGTGGAAGTTATTATTCAATTTGCAGCACTATTTTTTTAAGTTATCGGTGTGATATACAGGGTGATTCGCAATGCAATGGGCACATAATGTATGCCGATTTTTATATGTATATATTTTTTATGACGCCCGTGGTTGGTAAGGTATCGACCTCGGAAGATTCTTTAAGAATTATGAGAAACAGCTACATCGCAGCAATGCCCCAACATAGCTCAACCAAATTCGGTAGATGGTTTTCTTTAATCAACGTCGTTATCTGACAAAAATTTTAAGTGGATATAAACTCAAAAAGGGGTGAATTAAGGGGTGGGTCAGGCTTTAAATGACATGATTTTTTAAACCCTAACCCAATTAAAATCCATCAATTTTATAGAAAATTATATTTTGTACATCTGTGCACATTGCGTTACGAATCACCCTTAATTTCGACGAAGGGTGCAGTTATGTGTGAGAGAAAATGGAAGTCATTTTAAATAATACCTTTAGTCTTTCTTACTGTTTTCTTATTTATTAGTTTTTAATTGCGTTTGTTAAATTTCAGATATTGTTAATGTTTAATAAAGTCTTCAAGAGACATATAAGTTCGTGTTGATCTCAACTCTTAAAATCTCAATTTTCTCAAAAACGGGTGGTTCGTCGAAAAATTGACAAGAGGAGAAAACGTACAAAATTGCTATAAAATTGATGAACTTTAACTTTTAATTAGGTTAGGGCTTAAAAAACCATGTCATTTAAAGTGTGGATCTGGAATTTAAAAAATTACCCAGCAAAATAAGTTGGTGTGGCCAAACAATTTAAAATCTTGGTGTAAAAAATGCAATCCCAGGTAAAAGACCGAGTAACAATACAGAAACCATTTTCGAGTGTAAATAAAAACGTGTTGCCCTTGCACAACTCCCTTGGTAATTTAGGCTGCTATTACCCCTTACCTACACGTTTTTACTACAAACAAACAACACTGTAAACCCTCGAGGTTATCATCACGTATGCAATAAGGGAATGAGTAAGTCATGCATAAATAATTATCCAAGACAATCGTCTGCAACATGGGGGATTCGTGATTATGGCTTTCCCTCGTGGGGTGTAAAACTAGAAAGTTATAAAATAATCAATATTCAGAAGGACGGCGATAGAGCCACGACTCACCTGTGTTATTTAGTTGTTTCTCAACCATATTACAGTTAGTTTCTGTTGTTCGCAGATGAAGCCACGTTAATACAAGCAACCAAATCACATGTTATCAGTCGCATATAGCATTTGGTCAAGCTGTCATTTGTATATTAAACGTTAAAAATGTAGTATCTAGTGAAATACGTGTAGTATGGGTTTATTTTGCTTATAGAATGAATCGCTACATCACCCTTCATCAGCTCGGAGATGGGACTTATGGGTCTGTTGTTTTGGGACAGAGGAAAGACACTGGCGAAAAGGTGGCGATCAAGAGGATGAAGAGGAAATATTATTCATGGGATGAAGCTATGAATTTACGCGAAGTAAAGGTAAGATAATTTAATTTTACGATTATGAAGATTTAATAGTTTTCCATTGTTTTATCGATGATGACCTAGTAAAGAAGAAGAAAGCGCTAGTTTCGTTTAAGTATTTACAGTTTTTACATCGTCTTCAAAAGATCTTGGTATAAAATCAATTGGTATGAATTATTTGGCCAAGATTGCATTGTTACTGATGTGGTATGACCCGTGCTTGGACGCCAATTGAAGGAAAAGCCGTTTAATATAAAATTCAGGAAATAATTAATTTCCTATAAAAACAAATACCACACTGAAAATTTTTAAAAGAGAAAAACCTTTACTTTTGTCTTGAACCAAAAGTTATAAAAATTATAGCAGTTTCAAACTGGAAAACAAGCTTATCTAACTAACTTTGTTTACAGTTTCACTGCAAGTTAATTTGCAAAAAGTCTGGACGCAGCAAGTGCGTTAGGCAATTTTCATAAGATTATTTTAGACTTTCTCAATTCAATTTTTAAATTCATTAAACATCAGGTATTCTGTGCTGAAATTAAATCAGGGGTGTGGGGGTGGAATATCGCTGACAGAAATAACAGAATTTTTTTGCTGAAACGGTTTATAAAGCCAAAAACATATAGAAACTTGACTCTGGAACGAAAATATTTTTGTCTGTCGGTCGGTCTGTACGTCTGTTTGTTAGTAGGCGCAATAAGTTTCGAACGAGCTGATATACGAGGGCAGGTCAATAAGACCGTAACTTTTTGAATGAAACACAAGTTTTTTGACAAAAAATCATTTTATTTCTCAACATAGTCTCCTTTGAGCTCTATACACTTCGTGCAATGTTTCTCCAATTTTTTTATCCCTTCCAAAAATAGGATTTGTCGAGGTCTTCAAAATAGATATTTGTTTGTGACATGATTTCATCATTGGAGTCAAATCTATTTCCGCCGAGCCGTTTTTTTAAAGTTTGAAACAATAAATGGTCACTCGGAGCTAAATCCGGAGAATAGGGCGGGTGAGGGAGCAATTCGTAGCCCAATTTATGCAATTTCCCCAAGAAGACTACACATGTGTGCATTGTCTTGGTGGAAAAGAACTTTTTTCTTGGCCAAATGCGGTCGTTTTTCCTTCAAATCGTCATTGAATCGGTCCAATAAGTTGGTATAATATTCTCCATTGATTGTTCTTCCCTTTTCAAGGTAATCACTGTGGATTATACCGCGTGCATCCCAAAAAAAATATGATTGCCATTACTTTATTGGCTGACAAACCCGCCTTGGCCTTCTTCGGCGCCGATTTGCACGTAGAAACCCACTGTTTTGACTTCTGCTTGGTCTCTGGTGTCTTGTGGTGAATCCATGTTTCGTCCACGGTTACGAAACGGCGCGAAAACATGTGCCTATTGCGGTTGAACAACGCCAAACACTCCTTCGAACCTGTCACACGATTGCGTTTATGGTCGATTGTGGGCAAACGCGGCACCCATCTTGCGGATAGCTTTCTCATGCCCAAATGATCATGCAAAATCGAAACTACTGAGCCATGTGATATGCCTATGGCTTCCACAATCTGCCGCACTTTCAAACTCCGATCGGCCAACACCATATCGTGAATTTTTTCAATTGTTTTGGGTGTAGCGACCTCAACTGGGCATCCAGAACGTTCGGCGTCATTTGTGCTTGTACGGCCGCAACGAAATTCAGTAAACCACCTTTTTACCATGGAAATTGCAGAGTATTTATCAAGCTTAGCCTTGGTTTGAATGATGGTTTTTTCCGCAAAAAATAATGTTTGATGAGGACACGAAATTCACTTTTTTCCATTTTCGTTATAATTCAAGAGGTTTTCTGCTCTTTCAATGGCTTCCTGACACAAACTAAATGACGCAGCTTGTTTAAAATTTGACAGGAGTCAACTGACAGATGCTTGTTGACAGGAGCAGTGTTGCCCTTTCTGTAAAGAGGCGGTAAATTCAAAAAGTCACGGACTTATTGACCCGCCCTCGTATTACTTTGGGCACAAGAATACGAATATTTTCTTTGCGGTCGAGTCATAGACCATAAATTTATTTCATGAGAATGTCTTTCTGAGGAGAGTAGATTATCACAGCTATGTGGAAGTTATGATTCAATTTGGAGCATTATTTTTATTTCCTACAGTAAAATTATTTTCTATATTTAATAATGAATTGGCTGGTTTAATAATATTTTTTAAAAAATTTGTATTTTCTTGTGAATAATTTAAACTGTTAATTGAGTCAGACTAGACAAATTATAAAAAATTATTAGGAAAATTGAAAAAGGCAAATGAAAATTACTCAGAATAATTTCTCCATTCGCTTAATTATGAGGTTCGCAATGTTGTCTTTCCTCGCTGACGATTTTTCAATGCGCTATTTGTACTCTGCCCTTTCGGGTTGGCGATGATGTCCTTTCCTTTGATAGCTGTGTTGACCTCTGCTACTAGTAGCTTCTGCTAATGATGTTTCTATGAAGTTAGGAAGTTGGCGATGTGTCCTTCCTCGCTGACGATGTTTGCTAGTTTTTCTAAGGTTACAGGTTTCAACGATAAAAGTCGACGTGTAACTTTGCAACTTTTGTCAAAAACTATTTTTAAAATACCGTAGGAGGTTTAAGTGTACATAGTGGCTCAAATTCGAGCCCCATCATTGGGATCTCAGAAACCGTAAGAGATACAACGTCGGTTAGATTATGGCAAAGTTGCGTAATTTGATGCTCAACAAAATTCAGTTTAGAACATTAGAAAATTCCGAATACTTCTAGTGATAATTGAAAAAAACCGAAAACCTATAAAATCTGTTTTATTTTTTCTGGCGTTATTTTAAAAGATATAACAAAATGAATCACACTTCATCAAGGTAACTTTTGAAATCCAATGTTTCGTCTTTCAGAAACCATCAACTAAATTTTTTCAAATACGGCCCTGGATTTTTTATTTCATATTTCGTTTCTCTTGGACTACCTAAAAACAGTGCCTCGTCACTTTTTGGTTTTTAAACGTTTTGATAACAAAAAATGACATTTTCAGTATTTTTTGAAAATATTTAATGCTTACTTAACTTTTCAAATGGACAAATTAAAACACTTAAAGTAAATGCTCGAAGAAGCCCCCTTGGACTTCTATGCATTTTCGCATACGTCTTCGCAGATTGTTCGTAACAGCCCGGTGGATTATTCTTCCTCTTGCTCGTAGAGTTGTGAATTCTAACACTAACTTTTGGCGCAAAATGTTTATATCATTCGGAAAAGTATCCTTGCATAAGCGATTTTTCTAGAATCCCCATAAAAAATAATTCAGCGGGGACAAATCAGGACTTCTGGCAGGCCAGCGCACCACTCCTTGGTTTCCAATCCATTGATTGGGAAATGTTTCATTAAGAAACTCGGTTACTGCCCTTACATTATGGGGTGGTGCACCATCCTGTTGCCACCACAGCTGCCGCAGCATATTCAACGGTTCATCTTCAAGCGTATCGAATATATAATTATGGATTAAATTAAGATACCGTTCAGTATTTAAGTTTCCATCATAAATAATTGGCCCTAAGATTTTGGTTCGATACATTCCAACCCAAACATTGAATTATTTTCGTCCCTGTCTTCGAACTTGCCGATTTTTGTACGGATTTTCTACTGCATAATAATGCTCATTGTTTCTGTTAAAAAGGCCGCTTATGGAAAAATTACATTCATCTATCCAGATGATTTTATTTCAGAAATCATCATCTTGTTGCATTTTTCCATCAAGCCAATTGCAGAATTCAAGCCTTCTGTCCCTGTCTCCTGGTTTTAGTTCTTGGCAAACATGAAGTTTATAGGGATGATACCTATGTTTTTTGAAAACCCTCGGAATTCGGCTTCTAGGCATATTCAGTTCCGAAGCAAATTGCCGAATTGAACCACGAGGATTTTCCGTAACCTTTAACAAAACGTTTTGGTGAAATATCTTTGACATGTTATCGCAAAATATTATAGTAATAAAAGATTGCATAGCATCAATTTATAACGATACTTACAGCATTTAAAACAGCTTCTTCATCTTCAGCTTCCATTCGTTGGCCGTACGATTTTCTAGGTTTACCAAAACTACCAAAGACACCTAAATTTCTGTCCAAATTGTTAAAATATGAATAATGGGGTTGTGGACGCTCGGGGTATTGCTCTAAATACCGTTCACATGAAATGTGCGAGTTTTTGTTATTACTATAATAAATCCGAAGCATATCACGTTTCTCGAAATTGGAAAACACCATTTTTGCTCTCTTAAGGTTTATTTTAAAAGTTAAATTGTCAAAAGTTCTAGTGTCATATTACGACAAGCGAGGACTTGATATTTCTGAATATCAAAGCCGCCAAGATGAACGAACAGACATGTCATTGCATTGCATTGGATTGTACTTAAAATATTTGACTCATAATCATAAATTCGGGTTCTTCTTTGAACTACCTAATCAAATTATATTATTGAAGAAATATATTGTGTCAAAAGCAGAGTCGTATTAAATATTTACAAGACGGAAAATGTCATTTTTTGTTATAAAAACGTTTAAAATTTAAAAGTTGTGACGAGGCATTGTTTTTAGGTAGTCTAAGGGAAACCAAATATGAAATAAAAAATTCAGGGCCGTATTTGAAAAAATTGAGTTGATGGTTTCTGAAAGATGAAACATCGGATTTAAAATTTGAAAATGCCATCTTGTAGAAGAGGAAAAGTGATCTTGATGAAGTGTGATTCATTTTGTTATATCTTTTAATTTACGCCAGAAAAAATAAAACAGATTTTATGAGATTTCGTTTTTTTCGATTACCACTGGAAGTATTCGGAATTTTCTAATTTTCTAAACTGCATTTTGCTGAGCATCAAATTACGCAACTTTGCCATTACTTAACCGACGTTGTATCTCTTACGATTTCTGAGATCCCAATGATGAGGCTCGAATTTGAGCCACCTGTACAACAAAACAAATGAGAATAGATAAGGCGTTTCATGTTTAAACAATTGTAAGGTATTTAAGCATAATATTCTATACTACATGTATTTATTAATTACGTTATGGTTAGGTGACATTATGCAATAAACAATTGAAAACAAATAATAATAAATGTTATACATAAATATTCTACGGGGTGATGTAACTCGCGTTCACTGTTTTTGGAATAGTAATATTATTACTTTTCATTATCTCGCTCGGCAATTCACCCTCTAAGTACACTTGGATAACCTCATCAGAATACGAAGAATTCTTCATCCTCTTATGACGATAACTTGGTTAGTGAAACGATCGTTTCACTAACCAAGTTAGCATCATCAGAGGATGAAGAATTCTTCATCCACTTATTACGCTAACTTGGTTAGCGAAACGATCGTCATTTTTTTTAAATGTGTTGTGGTGATTTGGTTTCACCAAGTGTATCTACTTATCAGTACTCATCACAGATTCCAATTTCACTTAGTTCTCCCTATTTTTAGAATTTCTCAGTCAGTTAAAAAGTCTTTCTTTCATTTTTCAGCATTTAAAAAAAGTCGCGTTAATTTGTTTACGCCACGAGTTTTTCCTTGCCAAAGTTCTCAGGGCTTTTTCAAATCTCTCACTTTCCATTTATTTTTCTACTATCGCACTAAAATCCCCCCATTATAATTTTTAGACCCTATTTCCTCAGTTTCTACGTCAAAAATTCATGAAAATTAAATGATTTTTTCATTCGCTATGCATTAGGAAAATACCACGTAAATTCTCTAAATAAATGTTTTCTAGAGAAACAAAAAAAAACAAATTTTTTACAAAAATTTACTGAAAAATAGGCTCATGAAATAAATAAATAATTATATTATAATCTAAAATGTTATTATAATTGATGAAACTGAAAAAGTTAAAAAAAGATCAACCGTCCAAGGAGATTCCAACCCGTAGAGATAGAAAGAATTATAAGAAGAAAAGCACATTCATATTTGCATTTTTAAGTTGTTAGAGATATTTAAGTTATTAACTCTGCCTGCTTAAAGTTTTATCTGGCATTTGTCAATAAATACGCTCAAATAACTTCCTTAGTTGTTACCACTTAACTAACTAGTCGCTTCTGACAAATACATTTTCCTTTTTTTTCAGTCTCTGAAAAAACTACATCACTCCAATGTAGTGAAGCTGAAAGAAGTTATTCGTGAAAACGACGTTTTATACTTTGTTTTTGAGTATATGCAAGAGAACCTATATCAGCTGATCAAAGATAGAAGAGTGCCATTCCCTGAATCAACAGTTAGAAATATGCTTTATCAAGTAAGTTTGAAAAAAGTCTGGACGCAGCAAGTGCGTTATGGTAGCGAATTTTCATAGAAATCGTCTACACCATTTTACGAAAATTATATATATATATATATATATATATATATATATATATATATATATATATATATATATATATATATATATATATATATATATATATATATATATATATATATATATATATATATATATATACTGGTGCCGGATTTTGTTCCTCGACATTAGTGGCGTGCGGTCCATGGAAGCAAGGGAAGCATTGCTTCCCTTAAAATAACGACTACATACCTAAACCGCATTATTTAAAATCCCTTTTGTATTTTAAATATTAAATTTCAAATTCTGAAACTAATTTAATTTTTACAATTTTTATTCCGCAAGCTCACACACATATTTATTTTTTATGCATCATACTGTATTTGTATATACGCTCCTAGCAAGGACGTCGTCCCAGTAAATGCGACCGCCAGCGAACAGCATGAACCTGATACTAGTGGATGCAGTGACTTCGGTTAAATACACGTAGTCAGCAGGCAACTTTATAAGAAACCCTATCTCGACGCGATGTACACGTATTTTAGAACGTGTTGTACTAGGAAGACCCGGTGAACATACAAAGTGAATGTCTCTGATTATTTCGTAGATATAAGCAATTGACTAAGTTAAATACATTGGCATTTTATGATTATTAATATGGCTGCAAGTAGATCAGCTTTTAACAGCGGCGACGGTGGGGGTGGGGATTTACAAACTTTACAAACAAGTGGTAATAATAACTGCGATTGTATTGTGTGTTTTTTGATAACCAAAGGATTTACAGCTTTACCGTTTGCTGAAAAACTTGCTATTATTAATAAAGGTAGGCCGAAACCTTGAATACGAGAATTAAAACATGTATTCGACATTTCAACGAGGAAAAACCTATAAACAATATGAATGGTTAACGGGTTGTGAAAACAGAAATAAACTGTTTTGTTGGCCTGGTATGTGACTGAAAAGGGGGTGTGGAATAAAAGTGGGTTTTCCGACTTGAATAATTTACATAAAGTAGTAAAAAGACATGTTATGTCTAAAGCGCATTTACAGGCCATTTTAAAATTAAGTGTCTTTGAAAAAACGCGCATTGAGCACGCTGTTGACAAGCAGATAGAAATTAGTCATTGCCAACACAATGAACTGGTTGATAAAAACCCAAACATATTAAAAAGACTTAGTGATGTGTGTTTCCTTGGTCAGCATGAATTGGGCTTCAGGGGTCATGATGAAACAACTACATCTGCAAATAGAAGAAACTTTCAAAACCTAGTTTCTTTAATAGCCAAATACGACATCTGTTTGAAAGAAAAATCTTTTGGAACAGTCTAACGTTTTTCGCGGGACATAAAATCGCATTCAGAATGACATAATTTCGGCTGCTGTCACTATTATTTTGAACAAAATTAAATCTGAAATTAAACAAACTCGTTTCATTGCTATCGTTCTACATGAAACAACCGATGTAACTAATTTAAGTCAACTATCTGTAGTAATACGCTACGTAAAAATGGATGGGAGTGTAAAAGAAAGATTTTTAGGCTTTAAAAATGTGACAGAAGATCGTACCGCAAACGCTCTATATAAAATTGTGCTTAATATTATGAAAGATATTGAGGAGGCTGATAATAAATTAATTGGTCAAAGCTATGATAGGGCTGCTGTTATGGCCGGACATTTAGGAGGTCTTCAAGCTAAACAGCGGGAAACGTTCTCCAGTGCTCTATTTGTACACTGTTGTGCTCATAAATTAAATTTAATTTTATCCCAATCTATAAATAATATAAAAGAATGTAAAGTGTTTTTTGCTACCTTAAGTAGGACGAATTTGATAAGTTCTTGGAAAAAACAATTGAATTCGGAGAAGTGGAGCCACAAAGAAAGCGTCTGCGCACTGATAATGTGGGAGACCTTCAAACTTTTTACCGCCGCCTTTTCTACGAAATCATAGATCAAATTCAGCAGCAAATTAACTGCAGATTTGATAATCTTAGTGACCTGAAATTTCTTGAATTGTATAATTTTGGAGGATTTAAAGGGATACCTTTCCCAGAAGATTCATTCAAATCATTATTTTACCACTATGGACATTATTTTGACAAAGCCTTATTACGATCAGAACTTACAGTCATTTATGAAACCGATGTTATTGACACAAAAACTAACGCGAGTGAATTTTTAACTTTCCTAAAACAATCAAAATTGGAAAATGCATATGCTTAAGTGTTCAAATTATGTGAATTAGTATTAACAATTCCTGCTACTAGTGCATCTTTAGAACGAAATTTTTGTACATTGAAACGTATCAAGACTTTTGTTAAGAATTCAACAGGACAGGAAAGACTTTCCCAAATTTCAATCTTGTCAGTTGAAAATAAACTCGTCCAGTAAATGTCCCAGAATCCACAGTTTTATGACGATATTATTAACGAATTTGCCATAAACGACAGAAGAATTGAGTTACACTACAAATAGGTAAGTTTCTGAGAATTGCTTCCCTTATTTGAAATGTCACCGCACGCCCCTGCTCGACACCATTGTGAACTCGGAAACCGTAAGAGATACAAACTTTGTAAAACTAGACAAAAGTTGCACAATTAGAAGTGCAATTCGAAAGTACTACTTACAGATTTGAAAAAAGTTCCATAGCTTCCTAGACATAAGCGAAATACCAAACACTGCCATTTTTTCTTTCTTCAATATCTCCAAAAATATGTTGCCTATCAACTTAAATTTTTGTACAAGAACATAATTTGCCATTGTGGTTGCCCTGGTGATTTTAATTTGACTAAGTTCATTACTTCCTGAGTCGCGATAGTCACTTTTTTTTCTTTTATGGGAGCCATATTATATTTTTTCCACGAAAATATTTAGTTTTCTTTTTCTGATTACAATGATGTATTACTAGATAGTCTTTTAACTGCATTTTTGTGAAAATTATACTTTGTTTCATACAAGACGGTGCACCAGCTCATAATACACGAATCGTGATCATCTTTCTTATTAGTGTTTTTGATAGCAACTGGATTGGTAGTAGGTGTTATTTGCCCAATTAGGTCCGAAAAGTAGATAATATAAATTTTAATTTGCTACGGCAAAAAGACACTCTCCGCTGGTTTTACGGGTGTGGATCAAAGTTAATACAGGCTTAACTTGAATCTAAGATCAACTACCATGGTAGCCAAACAAATGCGAAAGCATCGATGTTTCAATCTGGCAACACAGCAATTATGCATTAAATAATTAAATGACAGAATATCTGACAGGATCAAAGAGGTATATATACAACCTCTTTGGACAGGATAGATGATGCCCTTGTTTGCCCGGGCTCTGAGGTTAATATAAACAAAAATATGTTGCACCGCTTCCACAGAATATATATATTAGATTATCTTTTCCGCATTCGACAGTCAAAGTTTTATCAAGCAGTGTTGTCAGAGTGAATGTATGATCAGAGATCAAAAAGAAAAATGACAGTTTTTCATATTTCGCCTATATCTAGGAAGCTATTGAACTTCTTTGAAATAAGTAAGTTCCTTTGAGTTTGTCCTTGTAATTGTGCAATTTTTACCTAATTTAACCAAGTTTGTATCTCTTACGGTTTCGGAATTTCCAATGATGTTGAGGGTCAAAATCCCGCACCCTGTATACTGATCTCGGTAATCCTACAGTTTAACTCTCCTTACCGGCCAGATTCTTGGCCATTTCCCCCTTTTTTTTACCAACGTAATAAGGTATTATAATATATATATATATATATATATATATATATATATATATATATATATATATATATATATATATATATATATATATATATATATATATATATATATATATATATATATATATATATATATTGATTAAATATTACGCGGCAGTAATTATATAAAGTTCGGTTTATGGTTATTTCATTACTCTCCTTCGTAAAAATCATTGACGCAACAAGTGCGTTACGGTAGCGAGTAATATATCAATATGTGTTTTGAAAAATACTGACGCAGCAAGCGTGTGACGGTAACAAATAAGGTATCGATACGTACTATGAAGTAAATACTTTTTTATGTCAGAATTAGTTCTCCTGAGTGCCAGCAAAACCAAACGCTATAAATAATACGAAATTTACGATGAACAGTTAGATCTCTATCAGGTATAGGGTTGAACACCCTGAGATCTTAGAAACGATCTCTAGCGAGATTTGGCGAGTAGGCAGATTGATGTCCAGTAATCGAGCTACAACAGCCCAACCCACCCTTATCCACCGCTCTAAGGAGTAGGCAGATTGAGGCCTTAGAGTTAATTCCCTTTCATATTTCCCTAACCTTATGAAAATGGCTCCAAAACAGGAGCCGAAACGTCGAGTTTTAATAAAGTCTAGACGCGGTTTAACCCGAGAACCAATTATTTCTCATGTATGAAAACATATGTAAAGCCTGAAGCAAACCTCGGATATGAGTGCTAGAGGCTCCAATGTGGGCTCATTTGAAATAATTTTTCTAAAGTCGTTACCCCTATCTAAGTAAATCTTTTATGAAATGTCACCAAACAAGAAAAAGGGAGAGAAAGAGGGGACATAGAGGGGGGGGGGGCAGGGAAAAAAGTTAAATACCTATACAACTACTAAATATATTAATTATCTGACAATGCGAACAATGCTAAAACAATATACCTACTTTATTTACTATATATGTTATTTGATATTTTTGATTGATATGTTATCAATCAGTCTAATAATACAGCTTTTCAACAAACCACTTTAACAAGTTAGTGTCACCCATTATATCCAAAGAAAAGTGGAACAAACTATCGACCTATTTCTATCAAATGATTAATTAATGCTGTTCCTTATAACGTTCTGTCAGTCTCTAGATTGTAGCGTTGAGCTTCGGAGAATCTTTTAATACTTTATTAACACTAATAATTGATAACAATACCACCAATACTCAATTCGATCTGTCTTACGTCAGCACTGGCTATCCGAATCGTCTCCGTCTCTAATAATACACCCTAAGGAAACCAATATGATTGAAAGCATAGAATAAGAAACCTTCAGAGCGTAGCACTTCTTAATTTTCACATACTAATGTTTGTATTCAATTAAAATTAACCCAAAAGCCCAACAATCACTGGCATTGAAACCTGTACAGTAGGCAGTGGCGAATTTGCCCTAAGGCCCAAGGCCCAGTAGTCCCGGGCCTAGGGCGGCCAGATATTAGGGGCGGCCAATCGTGACAAAAAACACATTATAGCGTATGGCGGCCGCACTGCACGGTGCAGTCTGCACCGCATTGTATAACAATAATCTTCCTAAATCACTTTCGCACATTTTATGTATGAAATATAGATATGATACATATGTATATAATGTTGGCAATAAAGTAAATTCATTATGTAGTATATATGATGCGTGCTGAGAAAGGGGCCGCTGGTACTTACTACATGGCCTGGGGCGGCCAAAACTGCAAATCAGCCACTGACAGTAGGGTAGGTCGATTTCAAATGTTTCAAAATGCCTGTAGTTAAGAAAGTTGTGATTGGGTCTATTAATTTTGATTTAAAAAAAATCACAATGTTAAGACCCCTCAGGCTCCGTAAAAAAATATAAAATTAAAAAAATAATAATCACGCCTGTACAAGAGGGTTGTTATGTATTATGGTTCCTTATTTAGCCAAAAAACATTTTTTGTTTGTTTTGTAAGACATTTAGATTCCGGCCGACCGCTTTAGTTTAATAATAAATGAAGTATTTTCTGATTTACTAGCTTATATGCTTATTTTGTACCATAAAATATAAAAAATAACCCACAACTCACCACGGGGAGGTGGCTGCCATCGCGTTCCATCCCTGCCCACCGATCCACTCAATCATATGGGCATTTTAATTATTTTTTTTAAATGAGAAAAAAAGATTTTTTCTATTTTAGTGAATTTTCTAATGAGGAGATCCTGACTTTTGAATTTTGAAAAAATCTCTTCAAATGAGCGCGAACTAGGCCCCTTAGAACCTATATCCAGAGTCAGTTTCAATTTTTATATGTCAACCAATCATATAACCACTCAGACGCCGTCCGAAAACGTAAACCTCCAGGATGCCATCTTCATGTTGACCATTATTGCTTGATGTGCCCAGTGTTACCAACTGTGTTTTAGTATCCATAGTCGGCACGTGCGTGTGGCAAAAAATGACGACGTAATATATATATATATATATATATATATATATATATATATATATATATATATATATATATATATATATATGTCACACCGCCAACTCAAAAAATAATGCGCCGATTTTGATCAAATTTTCTGAGTATGTACCTTCCGTTTGCAAGTGGAAAACAAATTGGGGTTTTCCTCAAAACGTCAACGTCGCGATTTGAAACGTCAAAATCAGCAACATTTCGGCAAAGAACCTGAAACAAATATTATGTCAAAATGTCGCAAGAGGGGTGTTCTGTAAATCATTAAGCTTCAACTTCACCCGTCATTGTCCTTCATTTTAGCGAATTGTTCGTAAAACGAAAAATTCACTAATGAGGATATCTGTATGTATATCTATATATATATATATATATATATATATATATATATATATATATATATATATATATATATATATATATATATATATATATATATATATATATATATATATATATATATATATATATATATATATATGTCCGCTCTTTTGTCCCGAGGAGTTCCAAGTTGTGGAATTCCTTGCCGGCACATGTTTTTCCTTCTCCTCCGAACCGCCAAACCTTCAAATACAGAATTAACAATTGCCTCTTTCCTCCTTGTCAACACCCACGATACGATAGCATTCAGGCTTTGAGCCCTCGTGGTGTGTTGTTGAAATATAAAAATCTCGGGACGCAGCAAGTGCGTTATGGTAGTGAATTTTTATTAAATGCTTCAAATTTAAATAACTCAATTTTCTATAAACTTAGAGAGTTCAATTTTGGTACGTAGTAAGGTCTTTCCTAAGGCAAGATATCTAAAAAATTTCATTAAAATTACTTTGTAATTTTCGGAGAAAAAAATTTTTTTCGAAAAAAAAATTAAAATTTGAATAACTCAATTTTCTCTAAACATATAAAGTTGAATTATATATATATATATATATATATATATATATATATATATATATATATATATATATATATATATATATATATATATATATATATATATATGAAACTGGCCCTGGATATGGGTTCTAGGGGTCCTAGTTTGCGCTGATTTGAAGAAATTTTTGCAAAGTCTCACCATCGATACCTCTCTATTAGTGAATTTTTTAAAATAAAAATTCACTAAAATGTACGAGATAATTTGGAAAGTGTGATCAAGTCGCCTCGTTTTACGGTACTAATTATATACAAATACGCACATTACCTACACAATTCATAACACTTTAATTACAAAATTTTCAAGTTGCCTACATATTTCCCAATATAGCTTTATGAAAAAATGACGTACAACTATTTTTCTGAAAGCATATTTGTAAACAAAATGTTTATTTCCAATGCACTATTACAAAATACGTGCGCTACGAAACAAACGTATAAAATATGGTTTTATTAATTGAGATCAATAATCCATCCATAAATGTGGTAGCCTATAAATGAAAGACGTCTATTTATAGTCAACGATATTGTACCGCACCAAATACTAAATTGTAGAGATTTTATTATTATATCCAGTAAGTTGCCAAATGGTGCCAAATTTCTTTACGCACAAGTTCATAAGGACTATTAATGTCTTAAAAAGAAAATTGTTGTTCAAATTTCCCTGATCTTGAAAATATTACGTCACTATAACGTGTAGTTATTTAAAGACAGTTATTAAAAACTATTTTGTCTTTGAATATGGCCATATTGTTTAACGACTTAACTGAAGAAGTACTTATCTGTTTCAACCTGATGAAAATAACAGGTTACAAGTTCAACTTTACAACCACTGTAAAATTCTTGGGCTCAATATTAGACGAACTAATAGACTGGAAGGGCCATGTCGATCATCTATTATCAAATAAGTTGTTATATATATATATATATATATATATATATATATATATATATATATATATATATATATATATATATATATATAATTTCAACAACACACCACGAGGGCTTATAGCCTAAATACTATTGTACCGTGGGTGTTGACAAGGAGGAAAGAGGCAACTTGTTAATTCTGGACTTGAAGATTTGGAGGTTCGGAGGGAAGGAAAGCTCCTCTGAGCAGTGCCCGTGCAGATATCTATAAAAGAGAGCCAGGTCACCAACGGCACGTCGGTGGGCAAGGGATGGCAGCCTTTGGGTTATGGTACGGTCACCGATGAGACGTATAGCTCTCTTTTTAAAGGAGTCCAGGATAGCGAGTGTAGAAGCGGCAGCTGCACCCCAGATGTGGGAGCAGTATCCGAGGTTTGGCCTTATTTGTGAAGTATATAAGGTATAGAGATTAGCTGGTGAAATGTATTTGCGAGCCCGGAAGAGGAAACCTAATTTCTTAGTAGCCACTTCTGCAATTGATGTGACATGTTGGTGCCAATTACAGACAGGAATGCCAACAAGAGAAAAGGACTCATTACCTTGAATAACTTGGTTGTTCATTGTGATGGGTCTAGGGCTGGTGTATCTCTTATAAGAAAGGAAGCAAGACTGATATTTGGTCGGGTTGATACAAGATTTCTACTTCCCCAGTCTAATATTTTTTGGAGATCCACGAAGACAGAACCCTCCATGAGTCTGCGATCCTCATTTAATTGGGCTAAAGAGACAGGCTTAGAATATTGTATATTTGAGTGGAGGGTGCTGTCGTCCGCGTAACTGTGAACTGGGTTGGATGTGCTAGAGAGGAGGTCATTGATGTGGAGAAGAAACAAAGTAGGGGCTAAAGCTGAACCTTGAGGAACTCCTGCACTAATTGGATACAGTTTAGAGGAATGGCCATCCACAACAACAGAAATGCTCCTATTTGAGAGGAAATTTGCTGTCCAGGTACAAAGTTTTAGTGGTAGGCCATAGGCCGGAAGTTTATTAAGCAGCGCTGCGTGCCAGACCTGGTCGAATGCTTTGGATATGTCTAGAGCAACAATCTGGGATTCACCGTGTAGTTCCATAGACTTGTCCAAGAATGGGTGACAAAGGAAAGGAGGTCGGCCGTCGATCTGCGCTGACGGAATCCATACTGCCTGTCGTGGATTAGACTGTGTTTTTCAAGAAATTTTAGTAATTCGGTGTTTATATACTTTTCCATCACTTTAGAGACGACTTAAAGGAGAGAAATAGGCCTGTAGTTGCTAGGAAGCGCTTTGGATCCTTTCTTGGGAACGGGTTGTACTCGAGCAGTTTTCCAGTTACTAGGGAATATGCCTCTATTGTAAGATGTCTGAAACAGACGAGTCAGGACAGGAGCAAGTTCTGGTGCGCATTTTTTGAGAACAATTGCTGGGATCTCGCCAAGGCCAAAGGCTTTCCTGGTATTAAGAGAGTAGAGCAGCTTTCGTACCTTTTTAGTTTTGAAAATGATATCCGTCATTTTATGCGCGACATTGGGGACTGTTGGTGGTTGAACGTTTGGAGGTGGGTTGAGAGTAGAATTGCGGGCGAACAACGAAGCAAAAAGTTCAGCCTTGCCCAGGGCGGTAGAAACAATTTCATCCCCTGAGACAAGAGGTGGGAACGTGCTTTTACAGAAATTATTCCCAATAGATTTAGCAAGAGTCCAGAAGGGTTTACCGCCGTTGGAGCTTAAGAGGACTTTGTTTTTGATGTGGTTATTAAACGAGTTTTTTGCCTCAGAAAGAATGTGGACATAGCGGTTTCTTGCGTCGTTAAATGCTTGACGATTTTCTTGACTGAGATTGTGTAGAAGCGTTTTGTGAGCTTTGACCTTTTCAAGTCTGGCCTTGTCACAGGATTTAGAGAACCAGAGCTTTTGAGCGGCTGAAGAGGTTTTCTGTGTATATGGAATAAATAATTCCATGCCAGCTTGGATAATTTCGGTGACGTTTTGTGAGATATCAGAGGGGTCAGGATGCGAGAAGCGGACATACGCCCATGGAAATGAGGAAAAGTAATCCCGCATTTCGTCCCAGTTTGCGGAGTTGTAGTGCCAAACGATACGTGGGTGTGATGACTGTGTGACCTCGGGTTGCATTGCGCAGGAAGCAGTGACCATGCCGTGGTCTGGGCGACCAATCGGGGAGGTGACTGATACCTTATAGCATTCAGGTTTTGTAGTAAGAAGGAGATCCAAGGGATTTGAGCTGTGTGTTGGGATACGAGGAAAGTAAGTAGGTTGCTGAATCATATTGGCTAAAGAATTGCTGACTGCAAAAGCCTCCGCTGCTCTCTCTTGTGGATCGGTTTTTGAAGATCCTAGCCATTCCTCATTATGGATATTGAAGTCACCAAGAATATATATATATATATATATATATATATATATATATATATATATATATATATATATATATATATATATATCTGTGTGTGTATACAGGCTACCTACTTGTACTTGAAAATATCTGATGGCAAAAATATACTGTTATATTTGCATTATTTATATTATATTATGAATCGATAGTTAATTGACTATTTACTTACATGCTGCAAATTTTCTGATATTTTATTCCGGAATTAGCACTTAAATTTGATAATTTTTTTAATCGTGGTTATATGATTCTAGAGACCATAGTTTAGGCAGATATTCAGAAATGTACTAACTATTGCACTTTACAATATTTTAAAAGAAATGTTGCAAAAGACGCGGGAGTTAATTATTTCTTACTTTTATTTCTAGATCCTCCAAGGACTGGCGTTCATTCACAGACATGGATTCTTCCACAGAGACTTGAAACCTGAGAATATACTTTGTTCTGGTCCCGAGTTAGTGAAGATAGCAGACTTTGGTCTTGTTAGAGAAATAAGATCGAGGCCACCCTACACAGACTACGTGTCAACCAGGTGGTACAGAGCACCTGAAGTGTTGCTACACTCTACCACCTATAGCATCCCCATAGATCTTTGGGCAGTGGGATGCATCGCGGCTGAAATCTACACTTACAGACCTTTGTTTCCAGGAACCACGGAAACGGACCAACTATATAAGATATGTGCCCTTATGGGAACTCCCGACAAGGTATATAGAGGGTTTTAAGTTCTTAATATATTTTATCACTTAATTAGTTTCAAAATGCACACATAATTTGCTTAAACTTAAATCAGCGTAAATACAGATGTAGACTTTTTCTCTGCGGTTTACGGCGAAGCCGGTTACAAAGAAAAAAAAAAGCTATTGTGAGCATCTACGCTGTATTTAACATGCAACAGTTCCACTAAATTAGGGACAATCATTAATGAATTAAAGCAGCCATTTAACGTATTAGACAAGATATACAGGGTAGCCCACTACACATTTTCGACCCAGGTCTCTTGAGTTATGACAGAAGAAAACAAAACCTGCTGGAGCACGTCAATTTTAGTTTTTAGATTGACACAATTTTCTGTTTATTTCTTATTTTCAACCCCTGAACCCTCTGAATGGAACTATATATATATATATATATATATATATATATATATATATATATATATATATATATATATATATATATATATATATATATATATATATATATATATATATATATATATATATATATATATATATATATATATATATATATATATATATATATATATATATGTGTGTGTGTGTGTGTCTGTGTGTGTGTGTGTGTGTGTGTTCAGAAAGATTTCCGCGAGCTTTAATGTGAGACATGCTTGGTTCTCGGGTTAAACCGCGTCCAGAATTTATGGAAACTCGACGTTTCGGCTCCTGTTTTGGAGCCATTTTCAAGAGGTAAAGGAAATATGTAAGGACACTCTAAGACTCACTTAGAGTGTCCTTACATATTTCCTTTACCTACCTTTGTCCACCACTCTAAGGAGTAGGCAGATTGAGGCCTTAGAGTGTCCTTACATATTTCCTTTACCCATCTTTGTCCATCACCCTAAGGAGTAGGCAGATTGAGGCCTTAGATTGTCCTTACATATTTCCTTTACCTTTTGAAAATGGCTTCAAAACAGGAGCCGAAACGTCGAGTTTCCATAAATTCTGGACGCGGTTTGCCCCGAGAACCAAGCATGTCTCATATATATATATATATATATATATATATATATATATATATATATATATATATATATATATATATATATATATATATATATATATATATATATCTGTGTGTGTGTATCACACCGATAACCCAAAAAATAATGGGCCGGTTTTGATCAAGTTTGGTACGTACCTTCCTTTTGGAAGTGGATTAGATAGGCCAGAAAATCGGCCCAGGTTTTCCAGGAAAATTTTGTGTTTTCTTTCGGAAAAAATGAATTATATCTCTGGAAATAACAAAGAACGGGCAGTCAAATTGGGTAAACGCGTTTGTATTATAAAGAGTGAGCCATGTACCAAAATTTAGGTCTGTAAGTTTAAAGACAAAAAAGTTATAGGCATTTAAAGAACAAAAATTGAGGTTTTCCCAAAACGTCAAAGACGCGATTTGCAACGTCAAAAGTGGCAACATTTAGGCAAACAACCTGAAACCAATACGGGTTATATGAAGAAAATGTCGCAAGAAGAGTGTTCTGCAGACCCTTAATTTTCAGCTTCAACCGTCATTGTCCTTCATTTTACTAAAATATTTCCAGAAAATTCATTTCAAATAGACCCTTTCTCTGATGCTTTAGCAGTAGTTTTAGATAACTTTATGGTTTACCGGTCTATAATTTTTAGCTAATTTTCGTACAAAAAAATCGTTAATGAGGTGATCGCCACTTTTGAATTTTAAAAAGATTTCTTCAAATGAGTGCAAACTAGGTCCCCTAAAACCCATATCCGGGTTTAGTTTCGATTTTTATCTGTTTGCATATATACAGGGTGACGAATTTCTACCGTAAAGCTAAATATAATTGTTATTATACAAGATACGATAAAAAATTGTATACGCAAATTATAGGCTGTGTCTTGTAAAATTATTTTGATAATCACAGACTGGCCCATAAGTCGTTAGTGATACCTAATTTTTTTTCGAACATCCCTTAATATGCATTTTTGCATTTGTTATCGAAATATGATGCATGTTTGTAATAAAAAAATCGAGGTGCAGTAAGTGCATTTTGGTAGCGAATTTTTATTAAATGCTTCAAATTTCAGTAACTCGATTTGCTATTAACCTAAGGTTCGTTGACCACAAAACCAGTTTTCTCGGAAAAATTTAAAGTTTATTTTCTGAAAAATGTTGTACATTTTTAAACAATAAGTTATTTTGATAAACTATGGTACTTTGTCTGCTTGCATTAAGGAGACATATTTGCTATTAAAAATATTTTTATGAAAATTCAGTTCCATAACGCTCTTGCTGCGTCCAGACTTTTTAATTCTACGTCAAATTCTATACACATTTTATGTATATATCCTATAATAAGTGTAACCGTTTTTGACATATTTGAAATTGTATGTCAAAAATGATGCTTGCAAGCCAAAACATAATTAATTATAATTTTTTTCTATACTGAAGCTTTGATTAATTAATTTATGCTTATTTCCTGGTAAAAATCACCTGCTTTAGTAGACTTTGCATAATACTTTAATAATTATTAATACTAAGATGATCAAAATGATAAAAATTAACTTCCACCTTACCCATCTTCATAAGGCGATACCTTATTGAGGAGTGCCCTGTGATTATTCTCAAGTCGTTCCTGTTTAATTCAAGAAACAGTTCAGACTTCTCTGTTAATATGGCTATACACCGTTTTACCTGCCTTAAGCCTCGCGTTTTCCTCCCGTATGACAGCATTTGGTTTCTGTCACAAGTATCAAGTGTAAGAAAATAGGGATAAGTCTAATTAAAAGGTTTATTGAAGTAAACTGAACATCGTAATGGAATACTACTTCTTAGGTATATAAAGTACATATGCCGTGGACCGATGCTGCTTGGGATATGTCCCCTCTCTGGCCCATCTCCGCACTGCCTGGCCTGCCCTTGTCACCTCCTACCATCAGGACCCGCCACCACCGGCTGCGTCTTAAGGAAGATGCGTTGTTGCCAGCTTACACAACTTCATTTCTTACATGGATTTTTGTTAATCCACAATAGAACTCTTGACCATAGAATAGTGCTGTTGCTGTCCCATTTTGCAAGGCTATCTGCTTACCCATTTCCTTCAATGCCTTGATGCCCTGGTACTCACATCAAATCAGTTACTTTGTTTTTACGAAAATTCGCTACAAAATATATTTTTTGTACGCTGTTATTATTCTATACTTATATCTTTCATCTATTATTTACTGTTTGAAGATGTTTGTAAGATCAATATGTTTACAGAATTGATAGCTTTTGTTACATGTTACCTAAAAAATAAAAATCAATTACAATTATTCTACCGATAGGTACACATTTCTTTCGTGAAGCTAACCTTATACGCCAACACATACGTTTCCATTCAAAAATTGATTTTAACAAGAAATTATTTCTCAAAGAGAACAACGCGCTGCGTCTTATTTATATCTTAACTGCACCACTAACACTAACCTTGAAAATAAAGTCAATGCCTGTATACAGGGTGATTTACGTAGGCCGTGCATTAGAAGTTGTTCAACTTGCAGTTGGATTATAAAGTTAAAATTTGGTGGGCGTCCATAATCGATCATGTCCATTTTACCTATAAGATTTTCAGTCCTTCAACTACACAGGGTGTGTCAAAAGTCAAAGTCGGTACCAACTTTCCTTATTATTCCACGTGCACAGAAAACCTCTTAAGCCACTCAAAAGCCATGGTTCTCTAAATCATGTGACAAGGCCAGACTTGAAAAAGTCAAAGCTCACAAAACGCTTCTACACAATCCCAGTCAAGAAAATCATCAAGCATTTAACGACGCAAGAAACCGCTATGTCCGCATTCTTTCTGAGGAAAAAAAACTCGTTTAATAACCACATCAAAAACAAAGTCCTCTTAAGCTCCAACGACAGCAAACCCTTCTAGACTGTAGCTAAATCTATTGAGAATAATTTCTGCAAGAGCAGGTTCCCTCTTGTCTCAGGGGGTGAAATTGTTATTACCGCCCTGGGCAAGGCTGAACTTTTTGCCTCATTGTTCGCCGACAATTCTACTCTCAACCCACCTTCAAATGTTCAACCACCAACAGTTCCCAATGTCGCGCATAAAATGACGGATATCATTTTCAAAACTAAAAAAGTTCGGGACGCAGCAAGTGCGTTATAGTAGTGATATATATATATATATATATATATATATATATATATATATATATATATATATATATATATATATATATATATATATATATATATATATATAATATGTTCTTTAAGAAAGCAGGCATCAAATTGTACCAGTATAACCTATATAGTAGAAACAATGTGCCATGTTTCATCAAAATAACTTTATTGTTTGAAAATGTACAAAAATTTCCGCAAGTCGACTTAAAGTGTTCCCGAAAAAACTGGTTTCTTGGTCAACCTTATAGGTTAATAGCAAATTGAGCAATTCAAATTTGAAGCATTTAGTGAAAATTTGCTACCATAACGCACTTGCTGCGTCACTAATTTCTTTTCTTACAAAGATGTATTATATTTCGATAGAAAATGCAAAAATGCAATAACATAAGGCGTGTTCGATTAAAAAAAAAGAAAATTTCAATCCCCAACGACTTATGAGCCACCCTGTAATTGTAGAAATATTTTTTAAAGATGTGGCTCAAGACACCCTATAATTAATGTATACAATTATTTTTCGTATCTTGCATAATAATGGATATATTGAGCTCTAAAGATTTTTTACGAAAATTAGACAAAAATGATATACATACCATTAAACGATAAACTCTGTAGCCAAATCATTAGAGAAAGGGTCTATAAGCATTCTTTGAGTTCTGAAAACAGTCGACGGACGCTTGGTGTCAGATCTGGCGAATAAGTTGGATGCTCTATTACCTCAAACTCAGCGTTGCTGACGGCACAAATTGCGGTAATTGATTTGTTACTTCGTGCATTGTCTGACGAGAGTCCCTCGTTTCACACTTTTCCGCGATGCTTTTCTTTTACGGCCTTAGGCAAACTTATTAATTAGTTGGCAGATGGAGATCAACATTCCGAAATCTGTCAGGTAAAGTGATAAGGGAAATTCAAAAACCTCGTCCGGCAATTAAAATACAATACAGAGAAAATTTGCCTGTGATTTAGTCTCCTTCTCGGTACCGTTCTTTACCTAAGATTCATTATAAAAGGTGATCTTAGAAATAAGTAGTTAGAAATGTTCATCCCCTGATGGCGCTAACTTTCTTAGTGAAAACGATCGTCGGGTCTTAAAAAAGATGTGTTGTGGTGATTTGGGTTCTCCAAGTGTACTTATCAGCGCTCATGACAGGTTCCAATCTTCACTTAGTATATACTGGATGCCAAACGAGGTCAACAAAGTAGAGTATTGTATGTCTCGTTAACAAAGTATATTAAATATTGCAGAGGAAGAAGAAGGTTTTTTTAGTTCGAAAAGGTCAAGTACTAAAAAGAATACTTACAAAATGTTATGGTTCTTCTTCCAACAACTTCAATGTGGCTTTTTAAAACGTAAAAGTTGGTGATTCTAAAACAAATTCAGGTTTCGGACAACGACTGGTGCAAGTAGTGTATTTAACAAGGTCTTATATTTTTGTTTAAATAGCTACTGTTCTTCATTTAACTAAAATGTTTGCAAGAAATTTATTTATAAATAAACTGTTTCTGCATTATATTGACAGCAGCTTGAATTATAGAGTTTCTGATTTAAAACTGTTAGGTTTTTTTATTTAACAAAATAATCATTAAAAATCATCTCTTTATTCGGTAAATCCACAAATAAACAAATTAGACTCCTGGACAGAAAAAACTTGGACACCTAAAATTGTCAGTACCCGAGAATATGTAGCAAACCATGCTATTTCTATTGATCCATTTGTTGATCAAAATTTCGTTTTAAGGCACGACAATGCAAGACTTCATGTAGCAAGAATTGTCCTGTAGTCCCGATCCAGATCAAGCATGTGTCGGCTTTTTCTCAATCGCGGAACAGAAACAATTCCGGATCTTCGCAGGCGGCGCTTATTGAAGAATTGGAAAACATCCCTCAAAGGGCATTTGCCAAATGTGTTGAAACCCTGCCACGACGAATGGCAGCGGTGTTGAGAGCGCAAGGAAATACCCGATATTAGTCAATTAAGTCAATTTGTTAGTTCATTTATTTTCAATTTGCCCACATACAGGCCAGTGTTAGATTCTATAGTAAAATTGTATACCTTTCTTAAAAATATTTTTCTCCTCTTGATAATAAAGATATCGATATGATTTTAAAATACCAAACGTTAAGGAAAGATAAGAGTTCAATACCCCGTCCACAGATACAATATACAACGCCTATATTTTTCTGCAGGGTATTAAGAAATTTAGGGTAAAATGCAACGATGGGTTTCACCCTGCATAAATTCTTTCACATCTTTTTGCAATCTTATTCACTGTTAAGAAAGAAGACCATTGCGGCTACATTTTGTTTTAAAAAAATCAATGCCGTTGCACAACTTAAAAATAATTTAAGGTTAAATTGAGGCAGAATTTTAGGTGCCCAAGTTTTTTGTCCAGGAATGTATATATTAAGTAGTAAGCGCTCGGACTCGTGAAGGAGCCCATGCTTGAAATGAGGTCATACTTCGCGAGCCCGCGAATGTGCAGGGAAAACAACTTTACAGTGGAAATCCTCGATCGCGAGGCATGGCGGGAGGAGACGCCGGGCATTTCACGGGACGCGCTCGTCTGGTTCACAGATGGATCCGGCGGGGAGCGTGGGACGGGGGCAGGTGTTTACTCGGAAGGACCGAGGGTAAGTCATAGTATTTCCCTCGGAGCCCATGCAACGGTGTTCCAGGCCGAGATGTACGCCATCCTGCACTGTGTGCGGGAGAACAAGAGGAGAGGCTACACCAACAAGCGGATCCTCATAGCCACAGACAGCCAGGCAGCCCTTAAGGCACTAAGTAGCCCACGGGTAAATTCCTGGCTGGTGAGTGAGTGCCGAGACGAGACAAGCGACCTGGCTGGGCAGAATGAGGTGACCCTCATCTGGGTGCCGCGTCACTCGGGGGTCAAAGGCAATGAAGAAGCTGACAGTCTCGCAAAGAGAGGGTCAGCAGAACCATTTATGTGACCAGAACCGGCTCTGGGCGTGTCAAAGAGCACTGCCAGGGGAGCCATTAAGTCCTGGGTCAGAAACCAACACAAGGTGTACTGGGCGGACTGTCCAGTGCTCAGACATGGGAAGTCAATAATTGACGGACCCAGTTCAAAGAGAGCTGTGGAGCTGCTAAACCTTAGCAGAGGACAGCTCAGAAACACAACAGGTCTCTTGACGGGACACATGGCCGTCAAGGATCACCTGCATAAAATGGGGCGGTTCGAAGGGGACCTCGCATGCAGACTCTGCGGCGAGGGGGAGGAATCAGCCCAGCACATCTTGTATGAGTGTATAGCTCTGGACCGGAAAAGACAACTGATCTATGGTCACTCTAGACCGGAGACAGAGCAATATAAAACTTCACCCTACCAATCGCTGTGCAGACTAGTTCAAGGCACAGTGATTTTGGAATGGGTGGAGTAAGACTAAGGGTATGCACAATCAACCAAGGGTTGCGGTGCTATCGGGGCGGCAAGGCCGCGGACGAGCCCTGAGGGAACAAAAAAAGCGCTCGGACGCGGCAAGTACGCAATAGGAGCGCATGTTCATATACATTTTTCTTCAATTTTGTCTGATCCTAGAAAATACAATTTTGATATGTAATAAAACATTCAAAAAGTCAACTTATATACCAAATGTCATTAAATTGAGTTTATTATTTTCGGAATACCAATCTTTTTGAAAAATAAATGTGATTTAAAAGATTTATATGAAGATTCGCTACCATAATGCTCTTACTGCATTCAGACTTTTTTAACCAACCAAAGTGACACCTTGAGCATCCCAGAAAACAGCGAGCAACACGTTTCCCGCAGAGAGATGAACCCTAAACTTTCGAGAGAGCGGGGAACCACTGTATCTGTATTCTATACTGACATTTGGTCTCAGAATTGTACTGATGAACCCATAAGATTCATCAACAGTTATAAAACGGCTAATAAAGTTACACTTTTTAGCCCTGTGCCTGTCTAATAACCACTGAGAAATCAAAACACAGTTCCTCATTTCGTGATTTGTTAACATTCAATTGAATCCCGTGCAGAGTTTTTTTATGCAAGTTGTTTTGGTAAGATGTTATATACCGTATGGTGAGTCAGGCATATTTCTTCTGCTGCTTGTCTGTAGTAAGAGTCACCGGCAGGTTTGATTGTTATCAGACTTAGAAATGTCAATGTCAATACACAGGAATTAAAATGTCAAAAGATGAAAAGATAAGGTCAGGTGTAGAGGATAAGTATCCGCGCACGTGCATTGTAATAGTGTCTGATGATATAAAAAACTTGAAGTTAAACTTGCGTGATATTTTTACAGAAACAATGGCCAGAAGGGTATCAACTTGCTGGAGCCGTGGGCTTCAAATTTCCATATTTTGCCAAAACACCCCTAAGCGACGTGGTACCTCAATCAAGTGCGATTGGAGTTAACCTAATGGATAGCTTGCTGGAATGGAATCCTAGCAGAAGACCCACCGCGCAGTCGGCATTAAAGCATCAATATTTTCAGGTAAAAGTTTGTTAAAGGCCTCCTTTTTTTGTTTTTATTTGCACCCTAAATGGCGACCACAAGTTACCTGCACACAAATAAACACAATGGTTGTAAGTCTGACAATTCTTGTTTGTATTGCTGTCTACTTTGCAATGCCGTTAGAATTTAAACCTGGCAATATTATGTATTTTTCAGGTAGGGCAACAATACTCTTCGGTACTTTTTACCGGTACCAAACCCGTTCAACAAATGAGCAACCCAATGCAACAACAGCAAAACGGCATGTTCCAACCTTCCCAGACTCCCCAAGTTATCACAAACGATCTCTTCTCGCAGCAACAGATGCCTGTTTTCCAGGCCAGTGCTAAATCGTCTAGGAGTAACTTCAACCAGCAACCTCAGAATCCTCAGCCCATACAACCTTCTGTGCAGATAAACATACAGTCTCTGATTAAACCGATGCAACCGATGCAAACGATGCAGCCCATGCAACAAGCTAATAACGTGGAGAAGGCGCAACCACCACCCCCTATTGTGTACAGTTTCGGTCAAACAGACTATACCAATAAACTATTTACGAATACTAATAACAAAGTGAATAATAGAAGGACTATTATACCTAGTAAGAAGATCTCTTGGGGAATGGGGGATAATTTTGAGTATGAGGATGATTTCGCTGATATTTTAGGGTAAGTTATGCTTGAAATATATTTATAACAGGTGTTTCTTGGGTTGTCAGATCTTTCAATAATAACAATTCTTAGCCTCATTAACCTGTTTGGCGCAATCTTCATTCGCGTTGTGCAGTGTTCAACATTATCAGTGGTCTCTACATTACGATTTCGTAGTCGGTTATTAGCCATTAACTGGTGATCGTTTACCCCACTATTTGCTTCAACATCGTTAATTGGAATCTTCATCTAATCCCAACAAGCCTGCTCAAGCATCGGATTCGTTTTGAAATGGAGTTAAAACTTCCCATAGAACCACAGAACACTTCGTCAAGAATAACGATTTCAATATGTTTGAAAGGGTTACCAGGCCGCCATGTTAAATTAGGTTACGTTAAATTGTGAGCGGCCATAACGGTCCCTCCACTGCGACCTTGAGGTCTATTGCGGCTCACGTCTAATTGTCTTATATTTCGCCCAACCAACCCAGCCTCTTTACATAAATCGACAACTTTTGTGGGCGAAAGTTGACCCAGATCTTTTGATGCAGCTTTGTCTTGCCAAATAGCAGGTGTCTTGTCATGTCCGCAGCCGCACAGATACATAGCACGTGCTCTGCTGTTTCGTCACTCTCTAAGCACAGCCGGCACTCAGTCTCTTGAACGAAACCAATTTGGTGCATGTGGTGACGTAAGCGGCAGGGTCCTGTATACAGGCCGACTAGAGTTCTCAGTTGTTATCTGTTTAGATCTAGAAGTTTTTTAGCCCTTGACTCTGAAAGGCTATTTATGAAGGGCTTAGAGTCCGCTAATTCTGGCAGATTTTGCCTTTGCTGGATTGTCCTTCTATCTGTCCAGGTCTTTAAGGTGCGTTTTGCTGTGCATGATGTTATCCCTAGCACCGGTTCTGGTCCGACAAAGTCTCTCTGGGCACCACTCCTGGCAAGCGTGTCGGCCGCAACATTGCCATCATGGTCCGAGTGACCTGGTATCCAGCCTCTTTACATAAATAGACAATTTTTGTGGGCGAAAGTTGACCCAGATCTTTTGATGCAGCTTTGTCTTGCCAAATAGCAGGTGTCTTGTCCTGTCCGCAGCCGCACAGATACATAGCACGTGCTCTGCTGTTTCGTCACTCTCTATGCACAGCCGGCACTCAGTCTCTTGAGCGAAACCAATTTGGTGCATGTAGTGACGTAAGCGGCAGGGTCCTGTATACAGGCCGACTAGAGTTCTCAGTTGTTATCTGTTTAGATCTAGAAGTTTTTTAGCCCTTGACTCTGAAAGGCTATTTATGAAGGGCTTAGAGTCCGCTAATTCTGGCAGATTTTGCCTTTGCTGGATTGTCCTTCTATCTGTCCAGGTCTTTAAGGTGCGTTTTGCTGTGCATGATGTTATCCCTAGCACCGGTTCTGGTCCGACAAAGTCTCTCTGGGCACCACTCCTGGCAAGCGTGTCGGCCGCAACATTGCCATCATGGTCCGAGTGACCTGGTATCCAGCCTCTTTACATAAATAGACAATTTTTGTGGGCGAAAGTTGACCCAGATCTTTTGATGCAGCTTTGTCTTGCCAAATAGCAGGTGTCTTGTCCTGTCCGCAGCCGCACAGATACATAGCACGTGCTCTGCTGTTTCGTCACTCTCTATGCACAGCCGGCACTCAGTCTCTTGAGCGAAACCAATTTGGTGCATGTAGTGACGTAAGCGGCAGGGTCCTGTATACAGGCCGACTAGAGTTCTCAGTTGTTATCTGTTTAGATCTAGAAGTTTTTTAGCCCTTGACTCTGAAAGGCTATTTATGAAGGGCTTAGAGTCCGCTAATTCTGGCAGATTTTGCCTTTGCTGGATTGTCCTTCTATCTGTCCAGGTCTTTAAGGTGCGTTTTGCTGTGCATGATGTTATCCCTAGCACCGGTTCTGGTCCGACAAAGTCTCTCTGGGCACCACTCCTGGCAAGCGTGTCGGCCGCAACATTGCCATCATGGTCCGAGTGACCTGGTATCCAGCCTCTTTACATAAATAGACAATTTTTGTGGGCGAAAGTTGACCCAGATCTTTTGATGCAGCTTTGTCTTGCCAAATAGCAGGTGTCTTGTCATGTCCGCAGCCGCACAGATACATAGCACGTGCTCTGCTGTTTCGTCACTCTCTAAGCACAGCCGGCACTCAGTCTCTTGAACGAAACCAATTTGGTGCATGTGGTGACGTAAGCGGCAGGGTCCTGTATACAGGCCGACTAGAGTTCTCAGTTGTTATCTGTTTAGATCTAGAAGTTTTTTAGCCCTTGACTCTGAAAGGCTATTTATGAAGGGCTTAGAGTCCGCTAATTCTGGCAGATTTTGCCTTTGCTGGATTGTCCTTCTATCTGTCCAGGTCTTTAAGGTGCGTTTTGCTGTGCATGATGTTATCCCTAGCACCGGTTCTGGTCCGACAAAGTCTCTCTGGGCACCACTCCTGGCAAGCGTGTCGGCCGCAACATTGCCATGATGGTCCGAGTGACCTGGTATCCAGACCAGCGACACCTCATTACAGCTGCCTAGTTCGTTGAGGACAGATTTACAGCTCCATACCGTTTTTGAATTGCAACGGTAGGAATCAAGTGCCTTTATTGCAGCTTGGCTATCTGAATATATTTTTATCGATTTGTGTGTGCCATGGTTTTGTATAATTTCCCTTGCACACGTCTCGATTGCATATACTTCTGCCTGGTGTATGGTTGCATACTTTCCGAGGCTACATGATATTCTTGCATCGATGTTGCTCCCATATACGGCGGCTCCTGCCCCTCGATCGGTTTTGTAGCCGTCAGTGTACCAGTAGAGATCTGCCCCCAATAGGGTCGTTTGGTTTCGTTCCCAGTCCTCCCTTTCCGGAAGGACGGCCTTGAAAGACCGATCTCTACCGATTTTTGTAGACATCAGGTCTCAGACCATTCCCAGAACCTCATGACTCTCAATGTCATCGAAGAGTCCGGTCCTTTACAAACTGATTGCCTGCGGCATGCTGTCACTATATAATTATAGCACCATAGGTTATCATCGATCTGATAGCCACTACATAGAGCCAGTACATCTGTTGTGGGCTTGTTCTCCAGTTATTTCCACAGATTCTTCGGCATAGATACGGGGACAGTTTAGCCCTGCGGATTACATTCTCTAAATGTACGTTCCAATTGAGCTTCTTATCTTAGAGTAACCCCTAGATATTTCGGGGAACTAACTTTTTGATGATATGGTCCAAACGGCAGTGACTATATAAAACAGTGTGGTCATACGTTCATTAAAGCTTTGATTGGTCAACGTTCATGTGGGATCAACAACGCCATGTTTCATCATTTATTCTAGAGAGCGTTATGGGAGAAACAGTGAAATCGAGGCATTTTCTGTTAATCGATGCATCAGTGAGAAAAAAATGGACAGGAGTCACATGTTCACCGACAATAGGCATGGATGCAAAATGATGAAAATGTTTTGTATCCTCCTACTATGTCGAAAATCATAACTACTGGACAACTGATAGTCCCTTTATTAATCTTATTTTTAAAGGGGTAGACATTGATCCAATCCAATCCATAGCAGGTGGTAGTGGAATTTTCCTTTATGTAACAGTAAAGGACTTTTTCACGCCCGAGGAGGTACCACCCCATACATCAAGGGGCCGGTGAAGTCCCAACGGACGTTTCCGGTTCTGGTGTATGAGTCGGTTTCCCTTATAAGCAAAAATGATGATGGCTCCTCCTTGTATAAAATATTCCGGAGGCAAAATACCCCTCCATTCGGATCTCCGGGAGAGGGGTGTACAGGGGGCGCCAACATCAAGATTTAACATATCCTTTTCGAATATATGTGGCCTAAATTCTAACCTGAACTCCGTCCACCATTTCCTCCAGGCTAACAGGCCCCCAACTCCTCTTCCTCACCGAAACCCAAATCAGTGCCAAAACAGCCACTAATCACCTTAATTTCCCGGGGTATGAGCTCCTTACTGCCTTTAGATTGCATGGAGGCGTGTGCGCATACGTCCGTAGCAATCTACCCTGCACCAGACTTCCCAATTTAGAAGCTGGAAGAAAAGACATACTATGGATAAAACTCTCTCTCAGGGCTGCAACTAAATTCATCTGTTGCATTTACCGGTCACCTTCTGACAACTTTGTCCAGCTCTTTGACTACCTTTCTGAAAAAACCGACTATCTGATTTCTGAATATCCTTCCTCCGAGGTCACTATTCTTGGCGACTTCAATGTCCATAATAAGGAATGGCTAGGATCTTCAAAAACCGATCCACAAGGGAGAGCAGCGGAGGCCTTTGCAGTCAGCAATTCTTTGGCCAATATGGTTCAGCAACCTACTTAATTTCCTCGTATCCCAACACACAGCTCAAATCCCTTGGATCTCCTTCTTACTACAAATCCTGAATGCTATAAGATATCAGTCACCGCCCCCCTTGGTCGCTCAGACCACGGCATGGTCACTGCTTCCTGTGCAATGCAACCCGAGGTCACACAGTCATCACACCCACGTATCGTTTGGCACTACAACTCCGCAAACTGGGACGAAATGCGGGATTACTTTTCCTCATTTCCATGGGCGTCTGTCTGCTTCTCTCATCCTGACCCCTCTGATATCTCAGAAAACGTCACCGAAATTATCCAAGCTGGCATGGAATTATTTATTCCACGTACACAGAAAACCTCTTCAGCCACTCAAAAGCCCTGCTTCTCTAAATCCTGTGACAAGGCCAGACTTGAAAAGGTCAAAGCTCACAAAACGCTTCTACACAATCCCAGTCAAGAAAATCGTCAAGCATTCAACGACGCAAGAAACCGCTATGTCCGCATTCTTTCTGAGGCAAAAAACTCGTTTAATAACCACATCAAAAACAAAGTCCTCTCATGCTCCAACGGCGGCAAACCCTTCTGGACTCTTGCTAAGTCTATTGGGAATAATTTCTGCAAGAGCACGTTCCCACCTCTCGTCTCAGGTGATGAAATTGTTTCTACCGCCCTGGGCAAGGCTGAACTTTTTGCTTCGTTGTTCGCCGGAAATTCTACTCTCAACCCACCTCCACATGTTCAACCACCAACAGTCCCCAACGTCGCGCATAAAATGACTGATATCATTTTCAAAACTAAAAAGGTACGAAAGATGCTCTCTTCTCTTAATACCAGGAAAGCCCCTGGCCTTGACGAGATCCCAGCAATTGTTCTCAAAAAATGCGCACCAGAACTTGCTCCTGTCCTGACTTGTCTGTTTCAGATATCTTACAATAAAGGCATATTCCCTAGTAACTGGAAAACTGCTCGAGTACAACCCATCCCCAAGAAAGGATCCAAAGCGCTTCCTAGCAACTACAGGCCTATTTCTCTCCTTTCAGTCATCTCTAAAGTGATGGAAAAGTATATAAACACCGAACTACTAAAATTCCTTGAAAAACACAGTCTAATCCACGACAGGCAGTATGGATTCCGTCAGCGCAGATCGACTGCCGACCTCCTTTCCTTTGTCACCCATTCTTGGAACAAGTCTATGGAACAACACGGTGAATCCCAGATTGTTGCTCTAGACATATCCAAAGCATTCGACCAGGTCTGGCACGCAGCGCTGCTTAATAAACTTCCGGCCTATGGCCTACCACCAAAACTTTGTACCTGGACCGCAAATTTCCTCTCCAACAGGAGCATATCTGTTGTTGTGGATGGCCATTCCTCTAAACTGTATCCAATTAATGCAGGAGTTCCTCAAGGTTCAGCTTTAGCCCCTACTTTGTTTCTTCTCCACATCAATGACCTCCTCTCTAGCACATCCAACCCAGTTCACAGTTACGCGGACGACAGCACCCTCCACTCAAACATACAATATTCTAAGCCTGTCTCTTTAGCCCAATTAGATGAGGATCGCAGACTCATGGAGGGTTCTGTCTCCGTAGACCTCCAAAAAATATTAGACTGGGGAAGTAGAAATCTTGTACAATTCAACCCCACCAAAACTAAGTCTTGCTTTCTTTCTCACAAGAGATACAGCAGCCCTAGACCCATCACAATGAACAACCAAGTTATTCAAAGTAATGAGTCCTTCTCTCTTGTTGGCATTTCTGTGGATCGAAATCTTAATTGGCACCAACATATTACATCAATTGCAGAAGCGGCTGCTAAGAAATTGGGTTTCCTCTTCCGGGCTCGCAAATACTTTTCACCAACTAATCTCTATACCTTATACACTTCACAAATAAGGCCAAACCTCGAATACTGCTCCCACATCTGGGGTGCAGCAGCCGCTTCTACACTCGCTATCCTGGACTCCATTCAAAAGAGAGCTATACGTCTCATCGGTGACCCTACCCTTACCCAAAGGCTTCCATCCCTTGCCCACCGACGTGCCGTTGGTGACCTCTCTCTCTTTTATAGATATCTGCACGGGCACTGCTCAGAGGAGCTTTCCTCCATAATTCCCCCACCTGCTGCCCCCAGCAGATCTACCAGGGGAACAGAGCGAATGCACCCTTTTACTGTCCAGGTCACCAGACATACAACATCTTGTTATGCCCGCTCTTTTGTCCCGAGGACTTCCAAGTTGTGGAATTCCTTGCCGGGACATATTTTTCCTTCTCCCCCGCACCTCCAAACCTTCAAGTCCAGAATTAACAAGTTGCCTCTTTCCTCCTTGTCAACACCCACGGTACGATAGTATTTGGGCTGTAAGCCCTCGTGGTGTGTTGTTGACAAATTGCGTGGAGAAATGTATGCAATTGTGAATATTTCACAGAATGTTGACGAGAACATTGTTTGAAGTTTTGTTGTTATAGTTTTTTAAGCTTAGAATCGTTTATCAGTGCTGTATATTTAGATCAGTTCGTTTGATTGATTATCAGCTCAAAATTGAAAACATATTCAATTATATGAAGTATAAAGAAGCCAAGTTAATTTGCTTGGACAGGGAAAGTCAGATAATATTATTATTACATATTCGTGCGAGCAACAAAAAAACCTAATTGCGTCTTAGTATTGTTATTAGACGATTATGAGATGTAACTTCGCAAGGCTGTTGTTTTATTTTCTACACATAAAATTTGCTATGGCTAAAAATAGGGGCCTCCAACAAAATTCGTCGCGCTTTAAAATAGTGCGAGAAACATTGCTCTATACGTTCATAAATCTTGGTACTTAACGACAAATCCTAACCATACTTTTTGTCCAAGAAGCAGGATCAAATTACCGTCGACAGAAAAGAAAGAGAACAAGATAAACCTTAGTCAGTACAACCTACAGGATCTGCTGGAACCACTAGCAAAAGCAAGCGCTGGTACAGCAAGGAGTCAGTATTTAAGCGTATCAAGATATGTTACTGGTCAACCGTCAGGCTTGAGGAGGGATTCCAACATCAGCTTAATGTCTACACTCTCTAACAACAACAGAAGGGGCAGTGGACTTTATAACAAACAGGCAGGTATGACGTATTTTTTGATGAGTGACTTTTAAGTTTTTAGTTCAATTTATTATAAAGAGTCAACTGTACCAAAATTAAGGTCTCTATATTTAAACACAACGAAGTTATGGGCAGTTAAAGAAACAAATTCTAGAGGTTTCCTCAAAACGTCAAACTCGCAATTTTATACGTCAAAATTGGCAATGTTTAGGCACAGAACGTGCAACAAATACCGATTGTGGAAAGAAAATGTTGCAAGAAGAGTGTTCTCCAAACCCTTAAGTTTCATATTCAACCGTCAATGCCCTTCATTTTACTAAAATATTTACAAAATATTTTTTTCAAATCGACCCTTTCTTTGATGCTTTGGCTGTCAGTTTAGTTAAGTTGATGCTTTTTTGGATATTTATTTGTAGATTTAGTGAAGTTTGTGGTTCAACGGTCTATAATTTTTTTAGCTAATTTTCGTAGACTAAATTCGTTAATGCAGTTTTGCATTTTTTTTATCGAAATATGATGCGTTTATAGGAAAAATAAATAAAAGCCATATCCCCTTAAACCCTGCCTACCCCACACAGCACCCCTATTCCACCAGGTGCCGTAAATTCCTTGGCTGATATGAACAAGAAAATGTTCTTGTGGTTTATGCAACGAGGGTGGTGGTATGCACGCGAGGGGGGAAGGAAAATCCCCACGACGAAGCAACCACCCCCAACCCTACCGCAGGTCGAAGCGGGGGGGGGTCTGCTTCGTCATAGGCATTTTCCTTCCCCCCTCGTGTAGGCGGGGTTTAATGGGGATATGGCTCCAAATAGACAGCTTTTAAGCAGTTTTCTTCGCTTTTTCTGCTCATATTTTCTTTTTACTACCTACCCCGCCCAGCACCCCTATTCACTCCCAATTCCGTAACTTCCTTGGGGGGTGTGAACCAGAAATTTTTCGTGTGGTTTGTGCATCCAGGTGGGGTCCTAGTAATATTTCTGAAAACAATTTTTTTAAAAGCGTTCGCGAGCTAATCTGCAAATTTAGCCGAATTTTCATTAAATCCTTCAAATTTCAATAACTCAATTTGCTATTAACTTAAGCTTTGTTGGTTACGAAACCAACATTTAAGTTTATTTTCGGAAAATTTTTATATATTTTCAAACCATAAGTAATTTTGATAAAATATAGTACGTTGTTTCTACTACATAGGCTATACCGATAATCAGATTGATGCCTGCTCGCATTTGCTATTAAAAACATTTTTATGGCAATTCACTTCCATAACACATTTGCTGCATCCAGACTTTTGAAAAATGTTTATATATTTTCAAACAATAAATTTATTTCGATGAAATATGATACATTGTTTGTACCATATACGCAACCAAGTTTGATGTCTGCTTTCATCAAAGAAAGACATTTGCTATAAGAAATATTTTAAAGAAAATTCGCTACCATAACGCACTTGCTGCGTCCAGAGACTTTATTCAACTTCACCTGTTAGTAAGAAGGTGGATCACATATATTATTCTAAGGCTCGTTATATAAAGAGAATGGCACGAGTCTTTGTATATATTAGATGGGGGTGTGAACAGGTGACTCCACCGGCGCCGCTCGCTTAGACTGATTAACTGTCAGCTGTCAGTAGCATCATGTCTGAGCAGAAGGTACACACGTCCGTTGAGCAACACATTGTTAATAAAAAAAATCACGGAAATGCGTAAAACCCTCCGAAATTTTGCTTCGATTGACTGAACAATTCGGGATAAAACCATTTCAATTTCTATGACTATAGCATAAAAAATTTTCAAGTGGGAGAGAATCATTGGCAAACGAGGGACATACACGCCGACCCTGGACAAGCATTGATAAGGTGAACATTCGTGAAGTCCGTGTGATTGAAGCTGACCGACGCCTTGCGGTATCACAAATTGCTGCAGAATATGGAATATCATACTGAAGTGCACAATCGATCATTTCGAATGACCTGGGTTATCAAAAACTGTCAGCAAGATGGGTTGGCAACTGGGATGCCAGTAATTGAAGTGTGTGTGTTTTGTTTTGTTTCTTTAACGTCGGCCTTTTTCCGCGACTATGGCCAATCACCGACGCCAGGGAGCAGTTTCACCTCACTATCCTGGAATTTTTGGCGAACCCCTGCCTTTCTGTAAGAAAGGTAGGGATTTTTAGCGTGGACACGGGACCGACGGCTCCGAAGGGCGGAACGTGCAGACATTCAACTTGCTCAAATACAATGCCAGAACCTCGGTTGATGTTAATTTTACAGTTTGTACTGAAAAAGTGAAAGGAGTACCCTGGGATCGAACCCAGTACCCTTCAGTTCAGAGGCACACGTTCTTACCCCTGAACCAGCGAGGTTCAGTAATTGAAGTATTTTTATTGTTTGACACTTTTCATGTGAGAGCTGTATTTAGATATTACAAGTATATTCGAATCGGAGCTCTTCAAGTAGCGTATATAACTCATTGTATATGTATCATTACCTAATTTGTTTGCTTTTGGACCTCTACTTTTCTTCCCACCAACAGCCTCAGCACAAGACCCGTTTAAAAAAAATTCGGGACGCAGCAAGTGCGTTATAATAGTGAAATTTTATCCACTATTAGTACGGCATATTTTTTCCCTCAGGGCTCGTCCGCGGCCTTGCCGTCCCGATAGCACTGCAACCTTTGGCTTATTGTGCATGCCCTTAGTCTTTTTACTCCACCCATTTCAAAATCACTGTGCCTTGAACTAGTCTGCACAGCGATTGGTAGGGTAAAGTTTTATAATGCTCTGTCTCCGGTCTAGACTGACCGTAGATCAGTTGTCTTTTGCGGTCCAGAGCTTTACACTTGCACAAGGTGTGCTGGGCTGATTCCTCCCCCTCGCCGCATAGTCTGCATGCGAGGTCCCCCTCGAACCGTTCCATTTTATGCAGGTGTTTCTTGACAGCTATGTGTCCCGTCAAGAGACCTGTTATGTTTCTGAGCTGTCTTCTGCTAAAATTTAGCAGCTCCACAGCTCTCTTTGAACTGGGTTCGTCAATTATTGACTTCCCATGTCTGAGCCCTGGGCAGTCTGCCCAGTAGACCTTGTGTTGGTTTCTGACCCAGGACTTAATGGCTCCCCTGGCAGTACTCTTTGTCACGCCCAGAGCCGGTTCTGATCCCATAAATATTTCTGCTGACTCTCTCTTCGCGAGACTGTCAGCTTCTTCATTGCCTTTGGCCCCCGAGTGACAGGGCATCCAGAGGAGGGTGACCTCATTCTGCCCAGCCAGTTCGCTCGTCTCGTCTCGGCACTCACTCACCAGCCAGGAATTTACCCGTGGGCTACTTAGGGCCTTAAGGGCTGTCTGGCTGTTGTTATATCTATTTCAATGACAATCATTTACTACTTACAGAACTGCCAGATCATAATAAATAAACAAAACACACTATCCCATCTAGTTTTTACTCCAAGTAGCTGATATAAAACTTTCTTATTTTCCTTTACAAATCCGCACATCCGAATATACCCGAATGCGGTCATCAGTGTGTGATCGCCACAGTTCGGGTGTGAACGTTATCGTTGCATTATGATGTATGTCTGTGGTATATGTATCAATCTACGCGTGGCAGGTGACTACTCTGTCTTTGTCTGGCATCATACTTTAACCACTTAAGTTGTTTCAATTCATGTCACTCACATTTTATTTTTAATTTGGGAAGAACTCAAAATTTTGTGAACCAAATAACTAAAAATTCTCAACAGAGATTTATTCACTTCATTTCTATCTACGTGAAAAGTCTCACTCCAGGAACTTTAATGCTTTCAAAAATATAGCGTATTCCAAAATATTTTTGTATATTTTTTGGGGAAAATATGTCAGTTATAGCTTTTTGAGGAACTCACCATCGATACCTCTCTATTAGTGAATTTTTTAAATGAAAATTCACTAAAAACATAATGCTCAAAGCAATATTATTCAGAACTTTTTATATTAGAAAAATGTTTAATGCAGTGAAATAATTTAATTAACCGAATTTTTGTTATAGGTAAAATCGAATTACCATCATTGTGGAACGACCCTTTGGGAGGCATTAATATAGCTTCAGGAAAACCGCGAGGATTAGGCAACATGAATATTACTAATAACACTGGATATGACTGGACAGCCAAATAAAACGTACTAATTATAATATAAAGTTTATATTAGACATTATCATAAAAATATATTGTCACAATCGTGATAAAATAATCTGTGATAGATAATTATTTTTTTAAATGTTATACGTAGTTATCACTAACGCCATTACTATCATATTATATACACAACAAAACACATAAATAAACATGTTAATAGAAACAATTGTTTCAGTTATTATATCAGTCACCCTTGGTCGCTCAGACCACGGCATGGTCACTGCTTCCTGCGCAATGCAAGCCGAGGTCACACAGTCATCACACCCACGTATCATTTGGCATTACAACTCCACGAACTGGGACGAAATGCGGGATTACTTTTCCTCATTTCCATGGGGGTTTGTCTGCTTCTCTCATCCTGGCCCCTCTGATATCTCACAAAACGTCACCGAAGTTATCCAAGCTGGCATGGAATTATTTATTCCACGTACACAGAAAACCTCTTCAGCCACTCAAAAGCCCTGGTTGTCTAAATCCTGTGACAAGGCCAGACTTGAAAATGTCAAAGCTCACAAAACGCTTCTACACAATTCCAGTCAAGAAAACCGTCAAGCATTTAACGACGCAAGAAACCGCTATGTCCGCATTCTTTCTGAGGCAAACAACTTGTTTAATGACCACATCAAAAACAAAGTCCTTTTGAGCTCCAACGGCAGCAAATCCTTCTGGACTCTTGCTAAATCTATTGGGAATAATTTCTGCAAGAGCACGTTCCCACCTCTTGTCTCAGGGGATGAAATTGTTTCTACCGCTCTGGGCAAGGTTGAACTTTTTGCCTCGTTGTTCGCCGGCAATTCTACTCTCAACCCACCTCCAAATGTTCAACCACCAACAGTCCGCAATGTCGCGCATAAAATGACGGATATTATTTTTAAAACTAAAAAGGTACGAAAGATGCTCTCTTCTCTTAATACCAGGAAAGCATCTGGCCTTGACGAGATCCCAGCAATTATTCTCAAAAAATGCGCACAAGAACTTTCTTCTGTCCTGAGTCGTCTGTTTCAGACATCTTAAAATATAGGCATATTCCCTAGTAACTGGAAAACTGCTCGAGTACAACCCGTCCCCAAGAAAGGATTCAAAGTGCTTCCCAGGAACTACAGGCCTATTTTTCTCCTTTCAGTCGCCACTGAAGTGATGGAAAAGTATATAAACACCGAATTACTAAACTTTCTTAAAAAACAGTCTAATCCACTACAGGCAGTATGGATTCCGTCAGCGCAGATCAACTGCCGACCTCCTTTCCTTTGTCACCCATTCTTGGAACAAGTCTATGGAACTACACGGTGAATCCCAGATTGTCGCCCTAGACATATCCAAAGTATTCGACCAGGTCTGGCACGCAGCGCAGCTTAATATACTGCCGGCCTATGGCCTACCACCAAAACTCTGTACCTGGACAGCAAATTTCCTCTCCTACCCAAGCATTTCTGTTGTCGTGAATGGCCATTCCTCTAAACTTTATCCAATTAATGCCGGAGTTCCTCAAGGTTCAGCTTTAGCCCCTACTGTGTTTCTTCTCCACATCAATGACCTCCTCTCTAGAACATACAACGCAATTCACAGTTACGCGGACGCAAGCACCCTGCACTCAAATATAGCTCTCTCTCTTTAGCCCAATTAGATGAAGATCGTAGACTCATGGAGGGTTCTGTCTCCGTGGATCTCCAAAAAATATTAGACTGGGGAAGTAGAAATCTTGTACAATTCAACCCCACCAAATCTCAGTCTTGCTTTCTTTCTCATAAGAGATACACCAGTCCTAGACCCATCACAATGAACAACCATATTATTCAATGTAATGAGTCCTTTTCACTTGTTGGCATTTCTGTGGATCGAAATCTCAATTGGCACCAACATGTTACATAAATTTCAGAAGCGGCTGCTAAGAAATTAGGTTTCCTCTTCCGGGTCAAATACTTTCACCAGCTAATCTCTATACCTTATATACTTCACAAATAAGGCCAAACCTCGAATACTGCTCCCACATCTGGAGTGCCGCTGCCGCTTCTACACTCGCTATCCTGGACTCCATTCAGAAGAGAGCTATGCGTCTCATCGGTGATCCTATTCTCGCCCATCCCTTGCCCACCCACGTACCGTTGGTGACCTCTCTCTCTCTTTCATTTATAGATATTTGCACAGACACTGCTCAGAGGAGTTTTCTTCCATAGTTCCTCCACCTGCTGCCCCCAACAGATATACCAGAGGAACAGAGCGAATGCACCCTTTTACTGTGCAGGTCACCAGACATAGAACATCTTGTTATGTCCGCTCTTTTGTCCCGAGGATTTCCAAGTTGTGGAATTCCTTGCTGGCACATGTTTTGCCTTCTCCGAACCTCCAAACCTTCAAGTCCAAAATTAACAAGTTGCCTCTTTCCTCCTTGTCGACACCCACGGTACGATAGTATTTAGGCTATAAGCCATCGTGGTGTGTTGTTAAAATAAAAAAACATTAATATAGCTAATCACGGATGCTAGCCGAATTTTCCCTCGTTAACGCTGTTGGTGGATGTGTTGTTGGTACATTTTAATTTTTCTCGATACAGGCTAGATGAAGCGGGTGATAAGCTTTGCGCAGTGCACATCAATATAACCAGTGACGCGCAGCAAGAGCACGTCGTGGTTGTGGAGCGCTGTTTAGCATCGATAAAAAATGAAGACTAGTGTTACCTAATTAAATATCTAACCAAGTCAATTCAATATCTTTTTACAAACACATATGTATCAGAGATCACGTTCTTTTCTATTTGTATTGGAGCCAACACAACTACAACAAGAAACAAGCTACCTACATCACCAACTAGCTGTCTTCAGTGACTAGTTACGGTTACGAAACACACCTTAACAAAAAAGATGATCTGAGATACTGGCGAAAATTGAAAACTTAATGAATAAGTGAATGAACACTTGGATCATAAAGGTTAGCTTAAAATTTCCATGAGAGCTAACTTAAATAAACCTAAGAGCGTGGTTATGGTGTTTATAGGTGTTAATACAACTGATTTGCTTATATATATATATATATATATATATATATATATATATATATATATATATATATATATATATATATATATATATATATATATATTTGTCCATTCTGCTTAAGGTGCCACATGTATCTCTAAGAATAGCTATAGAGGCGGTGCCTTCCGGAAGTGAAAGTTTTATTGCTGAACACCATGCAAGTACTGGTTTTACTGTATACCTCACCGATCTTCTACGATAAGCATTTTAAGTTTTGTAGCGGTAAACAATCAGTTTAAAGAACAACTTTTACACAAACACTTTTATTTAAGTAATCAACAAAATTTAAACTAACGCTACTATTGACTGATTGTCCAGCTAATTACAAATGAATAAAAATAGTCTTTATAGAGTAACTAAGGAGAGAAGGACCGCTAAAGAGTACATATTTCTCGTAGAATCAAAACCCACACTGTTGCCTGCGGCCTGCATAGAATACTTCTTCCCCATGACACCGTCAAACGTTCGAGAAGGGCGCGATCAGGATATGGGGTTATGGCGGAATAGAGATGCGTGTTACACTCTCCTCCTTTGGATCACACTACCGCCATCGGGTACGATACAACACAAATGCAAGTCGCCCTATTCGGGACTTTAGGGATATCTAAGGGACTGATGGTCACTTTTGACAATCACGGTGGATCCTTCGATGTATCCCCGGAACCTAGAGAAAGCCCACACCACAGGTAAGCCTTCTGTTGTGTGGTAATTGTTCTGTGCTTGGGTCAACAGACAACTAGCATATTCTACAGGTAGCTCGTGAGGACCTTCCCCCTAGAGTAAGGCTGCTCCACAGTGCATGCTGCACAGTAATGTTGGAATGGGTGGAGTAAAAAGACTAAGGGCATGCACAATAAGCCAAAGGCTGCAGTGCTTTCGGGGCGACGAAGTCGCGGACGATCCCTGAGGGAAAAAAGGCTGCTCAAAGTGAATATGAACTCGAATCTGTCCTTATGATAGACGGTTTAGAAGGGTCAGCCTGCCGGAGTATACGGGGGGGGGGGGGGGTGTCAACATCCCTTTCAGTTTGCTTCTTTGTAAGATACAACATATTGTCACATTTGTCTATGAGAATTATGTTTATGGACTTTGTTTATTCTATGGTCAGATGTCAATTATAAAGTGTGTTGGTAAGAGCGAACACTCTGGAATTATATTTCTAGAAGGGACCAGAAGTGACAAGTATAGAAAAATGTAGAAGGTCTAGAATCTCTATGGACAGTATAAATAGACGAGGGGTGCGCAGAGTAAGTAAGTCAGTTCAGTATTAAGTCGGTGTGGTGTAAATAGTGATCATAGAGTATTAAGCGAGTTAGCAGTAAGTGTTGGTGTTTAAGAAGTGATCATAGAAGGCGATAGTGGAATATAGTTCTATGGACATTTTATAACAGAGAAGAGAAATATTTTAGTTGATACTGGTGTTAGAAAATAGTTGGTAATAATAAATTAGTAGTTTGAAAAGCTGTGTTTTGTTAGTCAACGAATCTAGAACCCCGTAGAACGTAACAATATATTTGATTTGCCAGGAATCTTGATTTAAATAACTCCAATTATTAATTAATATCAATAAATTTAAATATTTGTGTTTTTAATATCTGTTTTGGTTGAATAATTAATTCCTCATTTAACCTTTCTCAATTATGTTGGTGCTGTAACTGGAAATTCTTAATATCTATTATTTAGATATCTTAAAACTAAGTAACGTTGTGCCGGTGTTTTGACTCAAAGGTCTCAAAATCCAGGAGTTTGGGCAGAACAAGTATAAAGCTGAGTAAGTATTTGATTTTCTTTTTACCTTCAAACCAAACAGTGTGTTCTTTGTCTTACAAAAATAATAAATCTGAGAGATAAGTGCAAATGAGTTGGGGTTTGGGAGGTGATTATGACATCACTATTGACCGGACTTAAATCCAATTAAAATCTGTGACGAGATATCAATCTCGGACAAAAATCAAATAAATGCACTTGGGTTATTAGGCTTAAATTGGCAAAAACTTTAACACCCTGTGTTTTCGTAACAGGAACTTTTTAAATCATAGTTGATAGATCAAACTATCATTCATTTTCATGTAAATTAACATGCTTAAATATTCGCATGTCATTAAGGAAGGCCTGTATATTACAACGATTATTCATGAAGTTATTTCAATTAAGTTAACAAATAACTTATTTGTTTTCATGTGAACGACTCACATTTTCCACTGTTCTAAAAAATATTAATATCTCATTTCCTATTACGTATTTCATCTAAGATTGTCATATCCAGCTTGTGGAAGAAAATTAAAATAGACAACACTGTAGCTCAAATATAAATGTTAATGACATGTGAGCTAAGCCACATCTGTTTGGTCGACGACAGGCATCTCTCTCCCTCTTCATTCTCTCTGATTGGCTCTAACGTAACTTTGTACAACTTTTTGCAAATCTAGAAACCTTAGATTTTCATTATCGCCAGTTTTTTCCCTAAAATTTCTGTACCCCACCCAATAACCTCCCATAAAAGCCCATGTATTAAGCAGCTGCTTGCTCACATCTTTTTCCCTAAATCTAGAGAAACTTTCTTAGTTAGTTACCAAAGTGGGCTCGAACTCTCACTGCATATGTACTCCTAAGTGATTACAAATACGTCTTTGGTCAAACCTGACCTACTGGCCATATTCTGATACGTCACTCATCTTTAAAAATCTTATCTCGTGAAATTTGGAGGCTATGTTATTTCATTGGATATTTATAAAGCATTCGGTCGGGTGTGGCATGTGGTACTCCTCAATAAACGTCGATCACACAGATCGCCTACGAAACTATACCTATGGATATCTATTTTTCTGAAGAGCTCTCCTTGCATGTGGTTGTTGATGGTGTTTCATCAAATAAATCAAAAACAAATTATGCGGGTGTTCCTCAGGGTTGCGTTTCAGGTCGCACATTTTTTATTTTGCATCTAAATGGCCTTCTTTGCTGATGACAGCTCTCTTCATGGCACAATCTCATCGACTCGCCTAATATATTTTTTTTTCCTCGGGGCTCGTCCGTGGCCTTGCCGCCCCGATAGCACTGCAACCTTCGGTTGATTGTGCATACCCTTAGTCTTTCTCCTTTTATGCAGGTGTTTCTTGACGGCCATGTGTCCGGCAAGAGACCTGTTGTGTTTCTGAGCTGTCCTCTGCTAAGATTTAGCAGCTCCACAGCTCTCTTTGAACTGGGTCCGTCAATTATTGACTTCCCATGTCTGAGCCCTGGACAGTCCGCCCAGTACACCTTGTGTTGGTTTCTGACCCAGGACATAATGGCTCCCCTCGCAGTGCTTTTTATCATGCCCAGAGCCGGCTCTGGTCCCATAAATCGTTCTGATGACCCTCTCTTCGCGAGACTGTCAGCTTCTTCATTGCCTTTGACCCCCGAGTGACCCGGCACCCAGATGAGGGTCACCTCATTCTGCTCAGCCAGGTAGCTCGTCTCGTCTCGGCACTCACTCACCAGCCAAGAAATTACCCGTGGGCTACTTAGTTTCTTATGGGCTGCCTGGCTGTCTGTGGCTATGAGGATCCGCTTGTTCGTGTAGCCCCTCATCTTGTTCTCCCGTACACAGTGCAGGATGGCGTACATTTCGGCCTGAAGCACCGTTGCATGGGCCCCGAGGGAAATACTATTACTTACCCACGGTCCTTCCGAATAAACACCTGCCCCCGTCCCACGCTCCCCGCCGGATCCGTCCGTGAACCAGACGAGCGCGTCCCGTGGTATGCCCGGCGTCTCCTACCGCCATGCCTCGCGGTCGGGGATCGCCCAATATATGCTTTCAGCTCAATATCAATGAGAGTCGAAGAGATCAACTCTTAAAATGATGACCTGTCTAAGATTCTTGACTTGAGCTTTGCAAATCTGGTTATGTTTAGTGTCTCAAAAACACAGCATTTCATCTTATCTAGAAACAGTAACCTACAAGGCCCAGACGTTTAATGGCAAGCAAAATACTGTCCAAAAAAATACACACTCTCTACATTGGCTATAACTAAATCTATGCTTCGGAATGCCCTTCCCGCAGGCATATTTCCGAAGATATCCAATCTTCAATTATCCAAGAAGCGAGTAAACATTCATCGTGTGATACAACAATTGAGTTCATGATGTCTCAGAGACACACATAATAGGCTTTGTCTTTCATGAACTCTTTCATTAAAAACAAACGATTAGAACGAAAATGTTGTTGTTTGATACACTTGATATGACGAATTAACTGATAAAAAAATATATAAGTAACTTGCAACTTCGATGTCATACAGTATATTAATATTTTTATTTACAATAACACTTGTATAATATTACGTATATTTTATTTCAGGATTTACAACTTGTATTTGAGTTTGTACTTGTTTTAGACGAGGAACTGGACACATGTAGACTATATTCAGATATAGATCTGAAATATTGTAATTCCTGTTTCAACTTGAAGTTCTCATAAGCAAGTAGGTTATTCTTACGTACCTGAAAGCAAATGATCGGGGTCATATTTCATATACAGAATGTCCAGCCTAGAAATTGCACGATACATATTTCACGAACCACTCAACTTTTTTTTCTGAAACTTTGCACATGTAACAAATAGAATGCGATCTATTTTAAGCAAAATATTTTAATAGTTCTGCAACTGCCGGTTAGACCGGAAACCAAGGTCCGTTAAATTTTTTATATGTATATATATATATATATATATATATATATATATATATATATATATATATATATATATATATATATATATATACAGGCTGTTTCAAAAAACATGCACCATCGCTCGTGGGACAATTCCTTACTAAAAAATAAGAAAAAAAGTTCCTGTGCACATGGGCCCGGAAACGCATAGTTTCCAATATACAGGGAGTTACAACTGCGTCAGTGGCGTGCGTACGGGGTAACTGTAAAAATTCATTTGAGGAAAAATATGTGCGCCACTGTCTTTTTCCAATTGTGATACATCAGTTATGAAGCTTATTACATAAGCCACAAAAGCTACCTCTTGGTATTTTTTCGTTCAGGGTATCCCCTAGGAGATATGATTAATTTTATAAAAAGGGGCAAAGTACCGATTAGTCGGCGTAATAATAATAATAACAATATATGTTTACTGCAACCATAAGAATATGAAAAACAAAACATACAGTAAACATTACAGCAATAAACGTGCAAATAACTAACCTACGTAAAACTTATTGGTGATAAACATTGAAATGAATATTACAAACATTGATAAAAAATGATAAATAAAAAATAAAAATAAAAAAATGAAAAAAGTAATCGTAAAGACACCATGATTTTTCCAAACTCTTGTTTTTTGTACATTACTCAATTGACTTTAATAACAAAGCTAAAGAAAATGTTGAAAGTGACCACCATTAGCGTCGTTACAATTATTTAACCTTCTGCGCAAAGATCTTCTTACTCTTCTGCAAATATTTTGATCTTCTCTAATGCTGTCAAATGCATATTCTATTCTTCCCAACAATTCTTCTCGTGTATTTACTGGTGTTTTATACACTATTTCTTTTAAATGACCCCACAAATAAAAATCGAGAGGATTCAGGTCCGAAGATCGAGGTGGCCATGACACCGGACCTCCACGACCAATCCATTGGTGACCGTATGTGTTGGCTAAATATGTTCTTACAACTGCTGCAAAATGTGCGGGCGCACCATCATGCTGGAACCACATTGTACCATTTCTCATAAAAAGCGGTAGTAACAACGGCAAATCATTTTGTAAAAAGTTTAAATATGATTCATGGTCAAGACGATTCGGTAGAACAACAGGACCAATTATGTGATTTTTAATAATAGCAGCAATATTGCCTCTTCAACTCGTACAGTTCGGCGGTATCTTCTGCGTCCAGAGTCAGCTTTTAAAGGTTTTAAAGAACCAGTTTCTCTCAAATGTCTTACAATACGTGGGAAAATATTTTTGTCAGGAATTCTTCTTTGCGGATAAGTTTCCTGATAAACTCGCACAGCTTGTCTAGCATTTTGATTTGTTTGTCCATATAAATTAACAACATATCAGTCAAATCCGCTGAAGTGTACTTAATGAAAACCATCTTGAGAGGAGGAAATAATATTAATGAGCAGCTCAGTATCAACAAATAACTAAAAACGAAAATACTGCACCGTATCAAAATTTAAAGAATAGCACGAAAACTCTTTTGACGCCTACAAAGCACTTCAAAATTGTAGAATTTAGAGAACTGTCAAAAATTATAGTTTCATGGCACTTTACGATTACTGTTTTCATTACTCCAACGAATCGGTACTTTGCCCCTTTTTATAAAATTAATCATATCTCCTAAGGGATACCCTGAACGAAAAAATACCAAGAGGTAGCTTTTGTGGATTATGTAATAAGCTTCATAACTGATGTATCAAAATTGGAAAAATACAGTGGCGCACATATTTTTTCCCCAAATGAATTTTTACAGTTACCCCGTACGCACGCCACTGACGCAGTTGTAAGTAGATTTTCACTTGAAAATATGCACTTTCATAACACACTTTCAAGTTCCAAGTTTCATAAAAATCAATCCAGTGGTTTTGAAATTATTTATAAAAAATTTAAAAAAAATTAATATTCAACTCCCTGTATATTGGAAACTATGCGTTTCCGGGCCCATGTGCACAGGAACTTTTTTTCTTATTTTTTAGTAAGGAATTGCCCCACGAGCGATGGTGCATGTTTTTTGAAACAGCCTGTGTATATATATATATATATATATATATATATATATATATATATATATATATATATATATATATATATATATATATATATATATATATATATATATATATATCCAACCGATAACTCAAAAAAATTAACCGATTTGGACGAAACTTGGCAAGTTCCTTTGTTTTATTAATGGTTTGTATGAGATCGTTAGCCAAGAAAATCGGACAAGTTTCTCCGGGAAAATGTTGAGTTCCCTTTCGAAAAAAAATGTTTCTCCGAAAATTACAAAGGTATTTTAATGAAATTTGGTGGATATGTTGCCTTGGAAAAGACCTGACTACATACCAAAATTCAAGTTCAACTTTATAAGTTTATAGAAAATTGAGTTATTCAAATTTGAAGCATTTAATGAAAATTCACTACCATAACGCACTTGCTGCGTCCCGAATTTTTTTTATGGTAAAAGTTCGTTTGACAGGTGTACTGCCATCTGAGTAAACTCGCTTGCCAGTTTCGAAATTTAAAGAGAGATGACCTTTCTCCGAGTTCATCTGAAACCGACATCCGTCAGTGTTTGACTCGCGGCGGCATCATGAAGTCCCTCTAAAAGGGGAAGGATAATCAATCCTGCCATTAATATGAGCATAATGTACTTTTCATTGCCCTTTTTCCTTCTTTTAGCTTTTGATTAGGGAAACTGATGTCAGGGCAGGTCAGGAAGGTCAGTCAGGATTGTGTGTAAACAGCACGTCAGGGAGGTCTTTTATTGTGTTATTTAAAATATTCTGCGAAGTGCGCATGATCAATGCAGCTGGTCATTACTGTGGCGAGACGCTCGTGTCGTATCACTCATTCCTCATTCCCGATCGCTCGTTCGCGAAAGTTCACCACGCGCGCGGATCGCGGGATTATTTGAATATAAATTATGTTGCTGGCTTATTTTGATTTTTAATTTTAATTAAGACCGTGGCTAAATGAACACGTTCAAAGCCAACATAACATCTAAAAAAAAGTTTAATGACTTGCGAATTTTGCGTCGCTTTTTGAATGACGCCCAGCGCACTTGCCCTACTTTATTTGAGATTTTCAGGGAAAACTGGGAATTAAACCTGGCTATATATTGTTGCGTTCTACGGGGTTCTGGATTTGTTGATTAACAAAACACAGCTTTCCAAACTACTAATTTGTTATTACCAACTATTTTCCAACACCAGTGTCAACTAAAAGATATCTCTTCTCTATTATTAAATGTCCATAGAACTATATTCCATTATCGCCTTCTATGACCGCTTCCTATACACCAACACTTACTGTTAATTCGCTTTATACTCTATGATCACTTCTTTACACCACCTTATTCAATACTGAACTAACTTATTCTGCGCACCGCACGTCTATGTATACTGTCCCTAGAGATTCTAGACGTTCTACACTATTCTACACCTGTCACTTCTAGTCTATTCTAGAAATGTCATTCCAGAGTGTTCGTTGTGACACCGTCCCGGTCGAATTCTGACATTTCTTAGTAGGGCGTAAGTCTGTGCATATATGGAACACCTTCATCTTGCTCTTCGGGCTCGTCTGAATGCGATAGACAACGTCATTGATCCTTTTGACCACCTTATAAGGACCTTCCCATAATTTCTCTAGTTTCGGTGACCGTCCCTTGCGTCGTACTGGATTGTAGAACCACACACGATCTCCTTCTTTAAAACCAGCTGAATTAGCTCGCACGTCATAACGGGTCTTCATGCTGTTACTTTCTACTCGTATATGCATTCTGACAGCAGAGTGGATGGTTTCTATTCTTCTTTCCAAATCTTTTATGTATTCATCAGTTGACCGTGGAACATCTGTGGGTTTTCCAAATACGAGATCAGGAGGAAGTCTCTCGCCCAAAAACCACGCTGGCTGGTGTGTGTCCGGTAGTCTCATGTCCAGCCGATCGGTATGCCAGCAGAAAGAGTGGAATGTGCCGGTCCCAATCCGTTTGGTGTTCATTGACAAATATTCTTAAGTGGGACTCCAAAGTAGCAATGAATCTTTCCACCATTCCGTCAGATTGAGGGTGCATGGGTGTAGTTCTCGTTTTCCTGATTCCCATAAGCTCACAAACCTTCTGGAATACAGCCGACTCGAAGTTGCGTTCTTGGTCGGAATGGAGCTCTAGTGGTGCGCCAAATCTACAGAAAAACTAATTCACCAATACTTCTGCGACGGTGGTGTCCTCTTGATTCGGGACCGCAAACACTTCTGGCCATTTGCTAAAATAATCCATGGCTACAAGCATATAGCGATTTCCTGCGCCCGTTCTAGGGAAAGGACCAGCTATGTCGATTGCAATTCTTTCGAAAGGGGCACCCACGTTGTACTGCTTCATTCGCCCCCTGGTTTTTTATTTAGACCCCTTACTGGATGCACACGCTTGGCAGGTTTTGCACCATTCTTCGACATCAGCTATACATCGTTACCAATAAAAATCTTTTCTGACCTTTTCCAAAGTTTTCTTTGCCCCTAAATGGCCTCCGCCTGCCCCGCCATGGATCTTCTCGATTACCTCCCTAACTCTTGGCCGCGGAAGGATTATTTGCTTCAATATGCGGATCAGAGGATGCTCTGACTCCCAATTCCTGACCAGAAGATTACCTTCGATTTCAATGGAGTCCCACTAGGCCCAGTAACTTTTGGTGGAAATGCTTTTATCACTAACTTCTGACCAAGTGGGTCTTTCGTGGCAAGTCTGCTTCCATCTGTAGATTGGTTGGATATCAGGGTCTTCTTTTTGGTCCTTCACTAACCTCTGCGGGTTCCATCGGTTAACTGGGTGCACCGTTGTCCTCCTATACACTTCGAGATTCAATCATTCTTTGATTTCGGCAGAGGTGCAATGCTTGCATTTTGGTGGGCAAGGTCTTCTAGATAGGGCGTCGGCATTACCGTGCTGTCGTCCAGGGCGGTGTTCGATGGTAAAATTGTACTCTTGAAGGGATTCAAGCCACCTCGCCATCTGCCCCTCTGGACTTTTAAATTGAAGAAGCCAGCGAAGGGAAGCGTGGTCGGTTCTCAGGAGAAATTCTTGACCATATAGATATTTGTGAAAATGCTCCAACGTCTTGATAATGGCTAGAAGTTATTTCCTTGTCACGCAGTAGTTATTTTCTGCTTTGGACAGGGCTTTGCTGAAATACCCTACAACCTTCTCTTGGCCTCCCTGTTCCTGCGAAAGAACACCTCCAATACCAACATTGCTCGCGTCCTTGTCCACAATAAACATGTGACCAGGCTGGGGGTATGTCAGAATCGGGGATGAACAGAGAGCCCGTTTTAGTGTCTCCAATGCTTTTTCACAATCATCGGTCCAAATGAAAGGTGTATTTTTATCCGTCAGTCTATGCAAAGGTTTTGCTTATGAACGGCAGAACATAAAATAATGCAGTTTTTTGAAAGTTTTTTTAGGGGGGCTAATCGTTTTATGGGCCTGCAACTGTCATTTTTTCCATAAAATTTTTAATATGTAAAAAACCGTAATATTTAGGCATATGATATGTTGCATAAAGTCACATTCAAATTTCATAGGCTATCGATTGCAATAATAACATTTTCGTGACGCAGCAAGTGCGTTATAGTAGCGAATTTTCATAAGAATTGAACACTATGATAATACGGCATATTATTAAAGTTAATGCTTTAAACTTACACATACCTTGAGGATATATTTTAGAGATCCTAGTACGCGCACATTTGAAGAATTCTTTCGAAGGTGTTACCATCGATATCTCTCTATTATCAAAAAAAATCTTGCGTTCTAATCCTTTTGAGAAAAATGCCCAAAACTCAATTTTCTATGAAGTTAAAGAACTAAATTTTGCTGTACCTGTAGATAGTGTAAGTCTCTTTAAAAGAAACTTGTATTACCAATTTCATTAAAGTTATATAGAAGATTTCCAGAAGGAAACTTAATTCATATTTAGAAAAGTAAAGTATCTGTCAAATTATAAACGTAGCAGTTATTTTTCCTTATTATTCGCCAGTATGATTTCGTTTCAGCCAACCTAATCAAACCGTTTTTTCAATAACAATTACAACAATAACAAAATTATAATTTCAGGCCCAACGGCGACAAACTTAATTAGGCGTTTAAACAAAAATCTGAAAATAAAACATTAAAAAAAGATACATTCATCGAGCTGGATCGCGCCCGGGATATTATATTCAAAGTATGCAGAATTAATTAATTACAGAATTAGTAGAGTTACCATTGAAACACATCCCACGATTGTTTCGGTCTTATATGACGTCTTATGTTTAAATTTAGAGATAAAAGAGACTATTTTAGAATCATTTCTAAGGAGACTTGGCTTGATTGTATTTAAATTTCTACTACATTTTAATGTGACAGCATAATATATCTATGCTGCACTAAAACTGTGGTTGATGCCGTTAATAAAGCTACAAATATAGTGTATCTTAATAATTGATTGAATCACCTAGTCAAATAACAATCAACTGGCAAATTTTTAATTTCATGTCGTCTGTCATTTGCCATAATTGCGGAGGAGATTTCACGATTGTTGGTTCGGGTAGTGTGTTTTCTGAATGGTATATATTTAGTTTGGTTATCGTTGATGCCGGTTGTATGAATTAATCTACGGTGGCAGTTAACTACTTTATCTGTCAGGCATTGAACTTTAACTACTAAGTCGTTTCAACGCATGTCTTGGGGATTATATTTTGAATTTGGAAAAACTCTAAATATTGTGTGCCAATTACTTAAAATTGACAACATAGGTTTATTTGCACTATTTCTAGCCACATGTAAAGTCTCATTCGAGTTACTCTGATACTTACAAAAATATAGCGTTTTCAACAAGTTTTCTCCGATGTTCTACCGGAAAAACTTGAGCATAAAGACTGATTAACGAACTGGACCTCGATTTTCGCCCAAACAAAATTTTTGCCAAGTTGGATTGAAATCAGTTTAGTGTTTTTGAGTTATCGCTCGGATACATACATACACACACACACAACATATATATATATATATATATATATATATATATATATATATATATATATATATATATATATATATATATATATATATATATATATATATATATATATATATATATATATATATATATATATATATATAAGTAGATAGGGCGCCACCTGGGTCCATCCCCTCCACTTTTTACTGCGCATGCGCGTGACGTCATGCGCATGCGCTGACCTGCGCAGACCTGTGACAGTTGACAGCTGACCTGTCAGATTTGACAGGTGTCAAATGTCACTGACCTGACAGCTGTCAGCTGTCAGCTAACCTGACAGCTGTCAACGTCAGCTGTCACCTGACCTGACATGTGTCAACGTCAAATGTCACCTGACCTGTCAGATGACGTCACAAGCATTCCAAGATGGCTGACCTGTCATAGACAGTTGCAACCCGGGTTCTCTCTATGGAACTAACCTGAGATGACGTCACAAGCATTCCAAGATGTCTGACCTGTGTGTCCATAGATATCTACAAGTCAGGTTAGCTCTCCATGTGTGTTTGTCTGATTGTTTATTAAGGTTATGTATTTGTTTATTAAGGTTATGTTCGCTCACGTGTCATCTGTTTGTTTATTAAGGTTATGTTTGTATTTGTTTATTAAGGTTATGTCATGTGTGTGTTGATTACCATGCATCTGTTTGTTTATTAAGGTTATGTATTTTGTTTATTAAGGTTAGGTGTTCGTAAACACAGCTGTTTGGTTTGTTTATTGTGTTGTTGTTGTTAAGGTGTATTGAAGTTTGTTAGGGTATTTCGTTTTTTGGCGGGAAATTTGAATTTGTTTGAAAATTTCTGTCTGTTGTGTCCAGAGATCTTACTCCTCAAGCTAGAGAACATTCTATTTGTAAAGTTGTAGAGTGTAGAGAATATTCTCTAGCTCGAGGGGAGACATCTGTTGGACACAGTCATTCGGTTTAGTCACACACATACATATATGAGGAAGATATATTGAGCGGGTAATTTGAAATTTTGATTTTAATTTGAAATATGATTTTTGAAAGAAAAGCATTCGCCAGAAATTAGATTTGAACCCCCAACCATACAACTTACTAAGATATGCAAACGCCCCTAAACCGATCATGCTATTCAGACATACGATGAAAGTTTGTTATCAGTGGGTATATATAAAACAGAAACCTGTTACATAAAACGAGTTTATGAGGCTGCTGAGTTTGTGTGTGTGAGCAGGGGTGGTATCTCTATTACATTCCAATTGAATAATAGGAACTGTAATGTTAAAAACAATTGTTTATTTATAGTAAAAAGAAATTTAAAACACGTACCAATTTACCTATCTAATATCATTTAATAACAAAAACGTTTCAAGTAAACTATATCAATAAGAAAAACGTATTTACATCTAGATATGTTAATGAGTTTATTTTAATAGCCTAATAAAACTCGGGGACTTGGTTTTATTGCCGGCGTGTTTGTTTATGTTAGTGTGTTTGTATTTTGAATGAATGAATCTAAATTTATATAGGGAGTGATCAAAAGCACACAAGTAACAAAACTCAATTTAAAACAACTAAATTAAACTTTGATATACGAGGATTGTTTGATAAGTATTGTTTGTATGTAAACATAAATAATATAATAGTATACTTACATACAGCAAGAGACGTCATACTTGTTTCACGGCTTAGTACACACTAACGTATGTTGAGGTCTTGAATGGGGCCCCGTTATAGAAATAACACAGTTGTTTAATGACATCCACTTGAACCAAACAAAACATATAGACGCTGTTGTTGATTGTTAACACACACACACACACGTCATGACAGCTCGAAGTCTTTACTTAGACTGACAGAGCTGTGTAATAAAAGACAGACAATTGATTGCCCAACAAGTATCTTAGATAATCTTGTTTGAGCTTGTACAGCTGTTTAACACACACGTCATGACAGCTCGAAGTCTTTGCTTAGACTGACAGACAGAAAGGGGTTAATAAAAATGCAACAAAATATAAATAAAACAACTGTTTTACATACAATAAAAATTTATTAGGATTAATTAAGTTGTACATATTGATACATAAATGACATACAATTATTACATAATGGCTCTAACGATGCCCGTTAGAGGTTTATATTCCATTACACTGTCATGAATAACCAGACAATAAACACGAGTATTTTTTGGGAAGTTGGCGTGACTCATAAACTCCACCTTAATGTCCACCGTTGAAGACTTGATTGACTCGTTCTGGTGCTGACAGTCAATCACAAATAGAGCTCTGTCTTTAAACTCGTCATAATTCAAGATAGGCTCCGACATGTTTTTATAACAGAAGCTTTTTTGAAAATCTGTATACATGTTATAGGCTTCTGCATATTTCGATTTCTCAAAATCCATATTCATAGATTCATAAGGGTAGCATTCTGAATTTAGAAACACTCGAAGGTCCATCATACCAATGTTATCGAAATAGTCTGACCTCTTCTTCACGTTATCCTTACGATCTGTTTGAAATGCTATAATCACATATCGAGGTCTTTCCAAGTTGGTTGCAGTTTTAACAGCCCACACATCTCTGTTGATATCTCTGAGTGCTGGTAACTCGTATATGTCCCATTTGCGGTAGGCGAGAAATATAGAGGTGTCTTTGGCTATTTTATCCATCAGTTCCAATTTCATTTTATCATTGGGAAAGACATGTTTTACCTTTAAAAACATATTGGTTACGGTAATTTTTGCTCGTGCCGTACCTGTGCTGTAATAGCCATTGGAATCGTTTCGACTTCTTGTAAAGCGGAAAGTATGTTTGCCACAGAGAACTCCTTTGAAATGATGAAAGAAACTGAAGAGGAACCAAACAGGTATGAGCATGTGAAACTTGTTATCATTTAAGGTGATGTGCTCCGACGACACATTCAGACCGGCGTTGCTAAGAGATTGGGCTTCATTCTTACTGAACGATAGCAGACTTTTGATGATGGTTGTGGTGTATGGGTCTCGCACTCGTTCCACTTCCTTGTTATTTAACTCATAGGTCATTGATTCAAACAGAGCTGCTCCTCCATTATTTGACAGATAACAAGCACCGGTGGCATTTTGGATTGCTACAGGTTCCAGAGCACCTTCGATTATTAGAGCTGACTCGGCCAGACATACGAACGCATCTTGTTGGTTGATGGCTATTTCAATTTCATCGCTGTTACCAAACGATTTAGTTGGTGAATAGTAAGAGCGCAGCTCTTCTCGATCGATGCCATCATCAAACACGGGTTCTTTGAATATTTCTAGTTTTGACGACATGATAACCCAGGCTTTGCAGGAACTCAATATTATCGGGACGAAGCGTACCCTTTGACGTGTCTGACTCAACTGAATTTGATGTGGTAGATGCACTTGCTTTTATATCCTTGAAGACCAACATACTAAGCAACTTTTATAAGTTTCAAGCGAACAGACACCTCTTCACCTTGAAAGTTGACAGGAACTGAATCTTGGTCGACGATGTCGATGCTTATATTGGAAATCTCTTGCTTGTTCACCGGTAAGTAAATTAAATTTTTAGGTTCTATGTCGATTGCGTAGCCAGGATCAACCATCGGAGCAAACTCATACAGCGTATGTGAGGGTTGTCCGTTATAATAGGAACCAGACACAATATTGGTTTCGATGCGAATCTGTCTAACATCCACTATATCAACAGGTAAATCAGATTCATAAAAGGTGTCCGGCTGAAGAACTTGTTTTGAAAAGCCCAACATTCGCCCAATCGAACCATCAAATTCAAAACTGACATTTGTATAACACTTTAGTCTGCATTTGATGGTGTTCGGATTAGGTCTCAGAATCAGAGCCTGTTGCTTTTGTTCGTGTGTTGCTGTAGCACCAACAAGTTCATTTTGAAGTAACTCTTCCAAGTGTGTTATTTCATAAGCACCGGTGGGTATCGTGATGGTTCGCCAACCGGTTCCTTCTTTTACATGAAATTTGTTTTTACCTTCATAGATGTTGGGTATGTTGTTGTAGGTGTGAAAGCCTATCAAGGCAACAGCATAATTACCATCCAAAACAATTGGTGGATGGTAGTCTGACGACAGATGGGAGCTGCGGTCTTTCAACACAAAGGTGTGCGCCATGACTGATACACACAGGCTACTGTTTCAGTCTTTTATTGCATTGGTTTTTGCAGATACAACCCATAACCGTAGCGCTGTTTCTTGAGATACATGCCTTTGCCCAGTCTCTTGCATTTTGGCTTAAATTTCAAGCCACTCCCTCTCCTACCCATCGCGATGGCTTCCATTGTTTTGTTGTGTCGTTCTTCCTCCTCTAGTTTCTGTTTCGCAGACTTGGCATCGTTCACGGCTTTGGCAATACCTGCAGCACCGCCACCCAGAGCTCCTAGTGCTGACAGCCCACCAAATATAAGAGGCAACAGCGGAAGGAAGCCACCGCTTTTAGGTATTGGAATAACTCGAGGTTTCTGCACATTCTTACGTCCACCAATGTTTCTAACGATTGTATGAGCTATATCAAACACTGCGTTCGCTGTTGGAATAAGGTTTCTATCTTTTATAACTTCCTCAATCAGACTTAGTATGTTTTTAAAGGGGACCTTCTTCTTTGGCTTCGAGTTGATTACATAAAACCCCTCATCAAGTTTTCTGTTAACTTTCATGGTGTTTGTAACGCTAGCAACGTTTCAGCAAAACCTGTATCTGTCTTTGTTAATAACAACCCTCACTCTGTGACACCAACATGCATACTGACTGGGTGTCTCACTTGCATTCATATATATACACCCAAATAAAATATAGTTTAGTTTAAGTTAAGATGTGTACCAGCAAACACGCTTCTGCCTTACCCATTACAAATATAGACGATGTTGTTACGGACACAGCTCAACAACAACTGAGGCATGGTCCTCTCTTTCCAAACACCGTTCGCTGTATCATATGTGGTCCGAGTGGTTGTGGTAAAACTAATGTCATGCTGAGTTTATTGTTTGAAGCAAACGGTTTAAAATTTGATAACGTGTATGTGTATTCAAAGTCTCTGTATCAACCGAAATACAAGATGTTAAAGGAGGTGATGAATGCAACAAAAGGTGTTGGTTACTATCCTTATAGAGAAAACGATGAAATATTAGATCCGGCAGATGCCAAGGACAACTCTGTGTTTATATTTGATGATGTAGCTTGTGACAAACAAGATAAAATAAGAGCATACTTCAGTATGGGCAGACATAAGAATATTGATTCATTCTATCTCTGTCAAACATATACACGAATACCCAAGCATCTGGTACGTGACAACACCAATGTTATTGTGTTATTCAAGCAAGATGAAACCAATTTAAAACATGTGTACGACGATCATGTAACCACCGATATGGACTTTAAACAATTTAAAACTATCTGCCACCAATGCTGGAAAGATAATAAGTATGGTGTGTTGGTGATTGTGAAGGAAAACGATGTACACAAAGGTCGATATAGAAAAGGATTCGATAGATATATATTATTCTAACAATGGTAGACAGGACAGACAGCTGTCTAACACAGCTGTCATACAGGTGTCTAACACAGGTGTCTAACACAGCTGTCTAACACAGCTGTCTAACAGACAGCTGTCTAACACACAGCTGTCTAACACACAGCTGTCTAACAGACAGCTGTCTAACAGACAGCTGTCTAACACACAGCTGTCTAACACACAGCTGTCTAACAGACAGCTGTCTAACAGACAGCTGTCTAACACACAGCTGTCTAACACACAGCTGTCTAACAGACAGCTGTCTAACACACAGCTGTCTAACAGACAGCTGTCTAACAGACAGCTGTCTAACACACAGCTGTCTAACACACAGCTGTCTAACACACAGCTGTCTAACACACAGCTGTCTAACAGACAGCTGTCTAACAGACAGCTGTCTAACACACAGCTGTCTAACACACAGCTGTCTAACACACAGCTGTCTAACAGACAGCTGTCTAACAGACAGCTGTCTAACAGACAGCTGTCTAACACACAGCTGTCTAACAGACAGCTGTCTAACAGACAGCTGTCTAACACACAGCTGTCTAACAGACAGCTGTCTAACAGACAGCTGTCTAACAGACAGCTGTCTAACAGACAGCTGTCTAACACACAGCTGTCTAACACACAGCTGTCTAACAGACAGCTGTCTAACACAGCTGTCTAACAAGACAGCCGGACATCGTGATAAATAAGAAGGCATGTACCGTGACGGAGTCAGTATATGTTAAACCACCACACAACCTGTATCGCTCAACCAAATGATTAGACCGTCTGGTAACACCAAACAGTTGTAGCACAATGGAAGTGTTGGGTAAGGAAGAGCAAAAAGTTAAGAAAAGGATTTTACAACTTGCTGACAATATTCGAAAAAAACATTTAATGCTTAAACTTAACAGAGCTGAGAATGATGATGCTCTGCAACGTTTATATAAACCACTTGTTGACCCCCTAAGTGAAATATCTAAAAACACAGCAGCACTGCAGCAGCAGCAGCCACCGCAACCACTAAAGGCTGAACAAATCAAAGACGAAGTCGATATACCAGAAACGAAACGCCAAGTAGAGTTCCTGAAAGACCATGAAGTTTTTGAAGCTGAACCAAGGGAAGAGGCTGAGGCGGCAAGTTCCGATGAGGATATCCCAACATTTGAAGAGCTTGAGGCAGACCTACAAACTGTCACAACCAACCCTGCATATCAAGAATTTTTGGAGCAATATCCTGACCGAGTTCGATATTATGTAGACAAGTATTTTACTGAACCACCAAGGCTCGGTACCATTGATCAAACGTATGGTGCCCGCTACGCTAAAGATACCGGTAGCTGGAGTCTTGGTAACAAACACTTAGACTTTACTGATGCTGAGATTCAACTGGGCCAAAGGAGATACCCGCAAACACAAGGTTTGCTAGAATTGTTATTTATGAAAAGACCCCGGGGGTATACTTATGACGATCTTCAACACTATAGAGATATTCTAGAAGCAACTAGTGTTTATAAAATGAACTATGATCCTAACGCCCGAACCAAGGGTTGTTCCTCTGAAAAGTATCTGACTCTAATAAAACCAGTGATAAATCCACGAGGTCGTAGATCCTCAACTCCTCAAGGTTTTGGTTACACCTACGAGGAAGACGATGACGACAGCACCGACAGACATCTTAACAAAAAACAAAAGACTGAACTTAAAACTCAGAGTGATAAGAGCAGCGATAGCAACGGCATGAGCCCAAACAACATCAGCACCAACAACTATATGATACAAAATAACAAACAAATAGCCTATGTGTATTGGAATGACATAAACGAGTTGGTTGACAGACTTAGACTTTTAGTGGCTTCCCAAGTTGCAGGTAATACTGCTCATAACAACGAAATTCAGTCAATCTTGGAAGAACTAAAAGAAGCTAGTGTTATCACCTAGTAAGCCCACAGCCATGAAGAGACACCGACGACAACAACAACAACAGCACCAACGCAACACTGAACCATCTAATGTTAATAATTCTATAAATGTATTCCAACAAAGAGTTTACATACTTGTACTTAGAATCAAATAAAAGTCTTTGTTAAAATTAATGTGTTTTTATTTAGTAATACAATTAAAAAGTATGTCTTAAAGCAATAATATCCTGAACAAACTTATCTTGTGGTACATCTGCTAAAATACATGGATGATGTCATACTTCTAACGACTGTATTCTAGACAAGCTCAAACACGAATAATGTAGGGGTTATTGAACAGATATAACACAAGGTCATCAACTGACAGGTTGTTTACCTTTAAGAGGGCCTCTCTCTTGTGTATATTAAACAGATACACAGACAAGCTCAAACAGGATCAAGGTTAACAACTGTAAAACGTTGTTTATCCTTTGTAAGGCCTCTCTCTCTTACATCAGTTTGTTTCCTCAATACAAGAGACACTTGTTCAGTATGTGTTAAGTCGTGAAACAAGGATGACGTCTCTTGCTGTATGTAAGTACACTCTTCTTATTATGTCTGTTTGCATTCAAATAACAAATACAAACATAACCTTACTAAACAATCAGATGATTGGTAATCAACATGTATACAAACACCTAACCTCATATGTCAACAACAACTGGCTTTGTTTTATATATACAACAGCGAACAAACTTTTAACGTGTGTGTCTGTGGAGCTATTGGTTTAGGGACAGTGTATATCTGAGAAAGCTGTCTATGGCCGATTCGAGGTTCGTGGGTTCAAATCTAAGTTCAGGCGAATGCTTTTCTTTCAAATACACATGCATCTGTCAGTCTAAGCAAAGACTTTGAACTGTCATGACGTGTTTGTTAAACAGCATGTACAAGCTTCAACAATGGCAATCAGTTGTCTGTCTGTTTGTATCCTCAACACAGAAGACACCTGTTCAGTAGTGTGTGTATTAAGCTGTGAAAGAAGGCTGACGTCTCTTGTTGTATGTAAGTACAATAAACAATCAAAATGGCTTGGTAATCAGTCTGTATACGAACACCTAACCTTAATAAACACATACATACATAACCTTAATAAACAATCAGACAGATGGTATTCTTCAAATACACACATGGAGACCTGACTTGTAGATATCTATGGACACACAGGCCAGACATCTTGGAATGCTTGTGACGTCATCTCAGGTTAGTTCCATAGAGAGAACCCCGGAGTTGCAGATGTCTCTTACAGGTCAGCCATCTTGGAATGCTTGTGACGTCATCTCAGGTTAGTTCCATAGAGAGAACCCGGGTTGCAACTGTCTATGACAGGTCAGCCATCTTGGAATGCTTGTGACGTCATCTGACAGGTCAGGTGACATTTGACGTTGACACATGTCAGGTCAGGTGACAGCTGACGTTGACAGCTGTCAGGTTAGCTGACAGCTGACAGCTGACAGCTGTCAGGTCAGTGACATTTGACACCTGTCAAATCTGACAGGTCAGCTGTCAACTGTCACAGGTCTGCGCAGGTCAGCGCATGCGCATGACGTCACGCGCATGCGCAGTAAAAAGTGGAGGGGATGGACCCAGGTGGCGCCCTATCTACTTATATATATATATATATATATATATATATATATATATATATATATATATATATATATATATATATATATATATATATATATATATATATATATATATAAACTAAACAGGATTGATAACACGGCATTTATGTACTATACAAGGAGAAAGGTTTAAGGGCAAAGCCGTAAGGAGACAACGGTTGTCTCCTTACGGCTTTGCCCTTAAACCTTTCTCCTTGTATATATATATATATATATATATATATATATATATATATATATATATATATATATATATATATATATATATGTTGTGTCCTGGTATCCTTTAATCTCCACACTAAGTGAGACTATCTCCGTGAGAGTTGGCATCCAGCGTCACTTGTTATCAGAGTTGTTGTGACAACAAAATAATGTCATGAAAAATTAGAACTGTCATAAAAATACAGATGACAGATCACCAATCAAATGAAGCAGCGATAACCAGTCATCAGTCCATACAACTTCCTGGTCATTGTAGCAGTACGTGCGCCTCGTGTGCAGCGAGCGGCGGACCCGTGGCCGAAGTGCACCACGTGCTTGTGAGCCAGTCATAAGTCCATACAGCTTCCTGGTTATTGTAGCAGTACGTGCGCCTCGTGTGCAGAAACCCCTTTTGCAGCGAGCGGTGGACCCGTGATCGAGGTGAACCACGTGCTTGTGAGTGCATTGCCACCTAGACAATTGCATCACCGTGGTCACCCTCTTTGGATGCAGCCCCAGGTATCAGCGACACTACTACGTGGCGATCACGTCAGCCTACCCGTCTCAGTCTATTTGTAAGTCACCGTTTATGGTATTGTTATTGGGTCACAACACCCGTATTCACTTTGTACTTAAATTGATAACTAGTAAAAAAAATCGTTATTGTTTTAAATCATCACCACCAGAATCTAGAGTAGATGTCACCCTGTCATCGCAACCATTATTCTCTGTCTCCATTTCATTGTAACTCCCACTCTTTATTTAACACGTGCATCTATTACAAATATGTACTTACAGAGAACAGTTCCTCTGGTCCTTCAGGCGTAGAGTAACGGGTAATTAGATCAACCATATTTGTTAACCTTTTTCTGAATCGTACATTTGGTCCTTCGAGCCGGATTAATTTGTATCAGTGCTATTTTGTCAGTTCATTGATTTATTTATTGTTTTTATAAGTGAGGAATTGTTTTTGTTTGTGCAGATTTCGCGATATTATGCGGTGCTAATCTAATCTAATATATATATATATATATATATATATATATATATATATATATATATATATATATATATATATATATATATATATATATATATATATATATATAACATATAAAAATTGAAACTGACCCCGGATATGGGTTCTAGGGGTCCTAGTTCGCGCCCATTTGAAAGAATTTTGGCAAAGTCTTACCATCGATACGTCTCTATTGGTGAATTTTTAAAAATAAAAATTCACTAAAAGATATCGACTCCCGCAGGGAGCTGAATTTGATGGGTGAAATTTAAGCCACTAGACATAAGCCACAATAGACCGAAGGTCGCGGTGGAGGGACTGGAATAGCTGACTCACGTTGATTCTAATATAATATCATCTAAGATTTACGAGGGTTTTATTTAGTGTATATGTCTATCTTATATTTAAATAATTTACCAAGAGGCGCGACTTCAATGCTCGCTCTAGGCGCCATTTCCGATGGGTACGCCACTGCAAAATATTGTCACTCATTCTTACCTCTTGTAATAACAATGTCTTGTTCGAATTCTTGCAATTTTTCATATGGTGGGTAAGAAAAATGTCCTTTTCCATGCATTGTTTTTGTAGTAAGTCAACCAGCTGATTGTGCACGACCCTGAGTGTATCTCTTTCATTTTTTATTTTTCGAATCTAAAAAAACTCAAACGAAAATTGATTTAAATTTTAAATAAATCTGAGATATCGCACCTTGTTGTTTTTCTTGTCTTTTATGCACCTTACTTTGTCATTCCATGTCTTCATTTGTCGGTCATAAGAAGACAACTTTGCAGAAAGGACATCGATTTCTGATTTAAGTCGTTCATTTTCTGCTTGAACCTTTTGTATTTCAGAAATTCTCATATCAAGTATTTTTAGCAGGCCGTTGTGACTTGCTAAGAGTTCTTCATATCTTTAAAAATATACATTATATACAAAAAACAAAATAATGTAAACTTAAGATAACCTAGTAATTGATAATAAGGATACAAGTATAAGAATACAAGTAAACAAAAATTCGGCTCGCAGCAAGTGCGTTATAGTAGTAAATTTTCATAAGAATTGTACACTATTAGTAAGATATATTATTAAAACTAATTCTTTAAATTTAAATGGACCTTGGAGATCGGTTTTAGCGATTATTTGAAAAAATTTATATTTTATATAGAGCTAAAAAATTAAAATTTGGTCTTGAATATAATATGTAAGTACAGCAAGTCTCTTTAAAAAAATTGTGTTTTTTTTAATTTCAACAACACACCACGAGGGCTTACAGCCTAAATACTATCGTACCGTGGGTACCAAGAAGGAAAGAGGCGACTTGTTAATTCTGGACTTGAAGGTTTGGAGGTTCGAAGGAGAAGGAAAAACATGTGCCGGCAAGGAATTCCACAACTTGGAAGTCTTCGGGACAAGAGAGCGGGCATAACAAGATGTTCTAAGTCTTGTGACCTGGACAGTAAAAGGGTGCATTCGCTCTGTTCCCCTGGTAGATCTGTTGGGGACAGCAAGTGGGGGAACTATGGAGGAAAGCTCCTCTGAGCAGTGCCCGTGCAGAGATCTATAAAATAGAGAGAGGTCACCAACGGCACGTCGGTGGGCAAGGGATGGCAGCCTTTGGGTGAGGGTAGGGTCACCGATGAGACGTATAGCTCTCTTTTGAATGGAGTCAAGGATAGCGAGTGTAGAAGCGGCAACAGCACCCCAGATGTGGGAGCAGTATTCGAGGTTTGGCCTTATTTGTGAAGTATATAAGGTATAGAGATTAGCTGGTGAAAAGTATTTGCGTGCCCGGAAGGGAAACCTAATTTTTTAGCAGCCGCTTCTGCAATTGATGTGACATGTTGGTGCCAATTAAGATTTCGATCCACAGAAATGCCAACAAGAGAAAAGGACTCATTACTTTGAAGAACTTGGTTGTTCATTGTGATGGGTCTAGGGCTGGTGTATCTCTTGTGAGAAAGAAGTTTTGGTGGGGTTGAATTGTACAAGATTTATACTTTCCCAGTTTAATATTTTTTGAAGATCCACGGAGACAGAACCCTCCATGAGTCTGCGATCCTCATCTAATTGGGCTAAAGAGACAGGCTTAGAATATTGTATATTTGAATGGAGGGTGCTGTCGTCAGCGTAGCTGTGAACTGGGTTGGATGTGCTAGAGAGGAGGTCATTGATGTGGAGAAGAAACAAAGTAGGGGCTAAAGCTGAACCTTGAGGAACTCCTGCATTAATTGGATACAGTTTAGAGGAATGGCCATCCACAACAACAGATATGCTCCTGTTGGAGAGGAAATTTGCTGTCCAGGTACAAAGTTTTGGTGGTAGGCCATAGGCCGGAAGTTTATTAAGCAGCGCTGCGTGCCAGACCTGGTCGAATGCTTTGGATATGTCTAGAGCAACAATCTGGGAATCACCGTGTTGTTCCACAGACTTGTTCCAAGAATGGGTGACAAAGGAAAGGTGGTCGGCAGTCGATCTGCGCTGACGGAATACATACTGCTTGTCGTGGATTAGACTGTGTTTTTCAAGAAATTTTAGTAATTCGGTGTTTATATACTTTTCCATCACTTTAGAGACGACTGAAAGGAGAGCAATGTAGTTGCTAGGAAGCGCTTTGGATCCTTTCTTGGGGATGGGTTGTACTCGAGCAGTTTTCCAGTTACTAGGGAATATGCCTTTATTATAAGATAACTGAAACAGACGAGTCAGGACAGGAGCAAGCTCTGGTGCGCATTTTTTGAGAACAATTGCTGGGATCTCGTCAAGGCCAGAGGCTTTCCTGGTATTAAGAGAAGAGAGCATCTTTCGTACCTTTTTAGTTTTGAAAATGATATCCGTCATTATATGGGGACCGTTGGTGGTTGAACATTTGGAGGTGGGTTGAGAGTAGAATTGCCGGCGAACAACGAAGCAAAAAGTTCAGCCTTGCCCAGGGCGGTAGAAACAATTTCATCCCCTGAGACAAGAGGTGGGAACGTGCTTTTGCAGAAATTATTCCCAATAGATTTAGCGAGAGTTTGCTGCCGTCAGAACTTGAGAGGACTTTGTTTTTAATGTGGTTGTTAAACGAGTTTTTTGCCTCAGAAAGAATGCGGTTTCTTGCGTCGTTAAATGCTTGACGGTTTTCTTGACTGGGATTGTGTAGAGACGTTTTGTGAGCTTTGACCTTTTCGAGTCTGGCCTTGTCACAGGTTCTAGAGAACCAGGGCTTTTGAGTGACTGAAGAGATTTTCTGTGTACGTGGGATAAATAATTCCATGCCAGCTTGGATAATTTCGGTGACGTTTTGTGAGATATCAGAGGGGTCAGGATGAGAGAAGCAGACAGACGCCCATGGAAATGAGGAAAAGTAATCCCGCATTTCGTCCCAGTTTGCGGAGTTGTAGTGCCAAACGATACGTGGGTGTGACCTCTGGTTGCATTGCGCAGGAAGCAGTAACCATGCCGTGGTCTGAGCGACCAAGCGGGGCGGTGACTGATATATTATAGCATTCAGCTTTTGTAGTAAGAAGGAGATCCAAGGGATTTGAGCTGTGTGTTGGGATACGAGGAAAGTAAGTAGGTTGCTGAACCATATTGGCTAAAGAATTGCTGACTGCAAAGCCCTCCGCTGCTCTCCCTTGTGGATCGGTTTTTGAAGATCCTAGCCATTCCTTATTATGGACATTGAAGTCACCAAGAATAGTGACCTCGGAGGAAGGATATTCAGAAATCAGATAGTCGGTTTTTTCAGAAAGGTGGTCAAAGAGCTGGACAAAGTTGTTGTCAGAAGGTGACCGGTAAATGCAACAGATGAATTTAGTTGCAGCCCTGAAAGAGATTTTTATCCATAGTATGTCTTTTCTTCCGGCTTCTAAATTGGGCAGTCTGGTGCAGGGTAGATTGCTACGGACGTATGCGCACACGCCTCCATGCAATCTAAAGGAAGTAAGGAGCTCATACCCCGGGAAATTAAGGTGATTAGTGGCTGTTTTGGCACTGATTTGAGTTTCGGTGAGGAAGAGGAGTTGGGGCCTGTTAGCCTGGAGGAAATGGTGGACGGAGGTCAGGTTAGAATTTAGGCCACATATATTCGAAAAGGATATGTTAAATCTTGATGTTGGCGCCCCCTGTACACCCCTCTCCCGCAGATCCGAATGGAGGGGTATTTTGCCTCCGGAATATTTTGTACAAGGAGGAGCCATCATCATTTTTGCTTATAAGGGAAACCGACTCATACACCAGAACTGGAAACGTCCGTTGGGACTTCACCGGCCCCTTGATGTATGGGGTGGTACCTCCTCGGGCGTGAAAAAATCCTTTACTATTACGTAAAGGACAATTCCACTACCACTTGCTATGGATTGGATTGGATCAATGTCTACCCCTTTGAAAATAAAATTAATAAAGGGACTATCAATTGTCCAATAGTTATGCTTTTCGACATAGTAGGAGGATACAAAACATTATCATTTTGCATCCATGCCTATTGTCTGGCCATGCCTATCGTCTGAAACAAATTTCATGAAAGTTACAAAAGTTGTTCAGGAAAAAATGACTTATTTGCAAAGGAAATGTACCTGTCAAATTATGGCAGGTATTTTTCCTTATTAATTGCTAAATTGAAAATCTTCGTTCGCTGCTTCGCCGCGGGGGTTTCCTTCCCCTCATGCATGCCTACAATCACCTTCAATGCATAAACAAGAAAAATTTCCTTTGAGTAACCCCTAAGAAACTTATGGGACCTGCGGTGAATATAGAGGTCCTGCGCGCAGTAAACAGAATTTTAAGGAGGTATAGCTGAAAATGGGATAAATGCAGCTTAAAGAGGTCCAAATAAGCTGTTTCTTTCGCACTTTACGCTCACATTTCTTTTCTATAGTCTTCTCCGCCCAGCACCCCTATAAGTTATCATATATAGTTGCAGAAAAAATAGTAATCCTAAAACTAACACCACATACCAGCAATCTCCTGCAATTGATGGATTTATCGGTGTTTAAGCCTTTAAAGCTGCAATACAATGAGGCCATAATTAAGTGGCAAAGCAAAAACTATGGGATTAAGCTCCCCAAATCCATACTTTCATCAATAATTTCACAAGTATGGGAAGAACTAAGGTCTAAAATGCTTAAGAACGGGTATCGTGAGGCAGCGATTTGCCCATTTTGTGGTACCATCCCTCGAAATGAAATATTTCAACTTACGGCACTAAATAGTTTGCAAGTAACTTTCGCTGAAAATGCATCCTTGCCAAGTCCACCTCTTCTTCCATCAGTTGACAACATCGTTTCAGATCCTGGATGTTTAAAATGCATCCACACAATACAGACACATCAGATACAACCACAACCGTCGATGCATCCGCCGAAAATAATGTAGACAATGCTCAAGAGGAAGCAAGGGAGTCTATGAGAGGTGAACAATCTTTTGAAACAATCCTTCTGGAGCATATTAACCCACCTCGGCCAGCCCGTTAACAGAAACGGAGAAAAATATGCCCTGTAGCTGAAGTAATTACATCTTCAGATGTCACCCTGAAATCGAAAGAAAAAAAGAAGCAAGAGGAGAAATTAATAAAAAAGAGGAAGCAAAGCACAAAAGTAAAGAAATATTTGCCTCACGATTCTTTAGACACCAGCGAAGACGAGCAGCATGGTTTCCCAGGAGAGCAGCCAGATTCTGACGATCATTACGAATGGGTGATACCCTCCCCTCCCCCTATTGAGGAGAAAATTCATCGGGAGGTCCAGCTAGACGATTTCATCCTGATGAAATTCCCAATTGTAGGGGCGGGCGATAGGAATGTTTATTTCGTGGCCAATGCCTTAAACTACCTTGATCATGAGGTTGAAGTGAGTTGTTGAAGAGCGTAAAATATGAAAACGAATTCTACTTCCCTCAAGTGCTAGATATTTCGGTACCTTTGAAAAGCCAAGTTGAATTTATTTTGCCGGAACCAACCAGCTTAAATCCACAGACACCGAGGCAGAAGGCCCTGATTTAATTTTCTATTTCTCTAGAGATATACAATGTTCGCTTAAAAAACGTAATTAATTTTTTGAACAATTAAATCGTATTTCATTTTGAATCGCCTCCTTTTATTTACACTTACCCGGTTGCTATTTAATAACGGTTTTATGAGTAATTCAAACCTAGGTTCCACGTGCCCCATATTGTGGGGTAAGTAGAACCCACCGACATTTACTTAAGCTTCTCTCCAGTGAAACTTTTCTTTGCATATTAAAACTCGTTTCTTTATATTAACTTCTACGGCAAGGTCACAATCATAGCGCTGGGGGCCTTGCTAGACATAGCCTTCAGCAACACCTCATTCGGATCGGTTTTGGCAGCTGTCAGGAAGCGTGGAATAGAGGAGACCTGCTGCAGGTGGATCAGTTCCATGCTCAACGATAGGGCGGTGTTCACCTCACTCGCGGAAGGGACTCTGCTAGCGGGGGTCGCGGCGGGGTATCCACAGAGGAGCGTTTTGTCTCCCTTGTTCTGGTGCCTAGTCGTGGACGGCCTGCTGGGGAGGCCCTCAGAAGTGGGGTGTATGAGGCACAGGGCTATGCGGACGACATTGTCATCATAGTTCGACAAGCGGATCCTCATAGCCACAGACAGCCAGGCAGCCCTTAAGGCACTAAGTAGACCACGGGTAAATTCCTGGTTGGTGAGTGAGTGCCGAGACAAAACGAGAGACCTGACTGGGCAGAATGAGGTCACCCTCATCTGGGTGCCGGGTCACTCGGGGGTCAAAAGCAATGAAGAAGCTGACAGTCTCGCGAAGAGGGGGTCAGCAGACGCATTTATGGGACCAGAATCGGCTCTGGGCGTTACAAAGAGCACTGCCAGGGGAGCCATTAAGTCCTGGGTCAGAAACCAACACAAGGTGTACTGGGTAGACTGTCCAGGGCTCAGACATGGGAAGCCAATAATTGACGAACTCAGTTCAAAGAGAGCTGTGGGGCTGCTAAATATTAGCAGAGGACAGCTCAGAAACATAACAAGTCTCTTGACGGGACACATGGCCGTCAAGAAACATCTGCATAAAATGAGGCGGTTCGAGAGTGACCTCGCATGCAGACTCTGCGGCGATGAGAAGGAATCAGCCCAGCACATCATGTGCGAGTATAAAGCTCTGGACCGAAAAAGACAACTGATCTACGGTCAGTCTAGACCGGAGACAGAGCATTATAAAACTTCACCCTACCAATCGCTGTGCAGACCAGTTCGAGGCACAGTGATTTTGGAATGGGTGGAGTGAAAAGACTAAGGGCATGCACAATAAGCCAAATGTTACAGTGCTATCGGGGCGGCAAAGCCGCGGACGAGCCCTGAGGGAGAAAAAAAAGGTGACACCCACCACCTGCTGTAGTTATTATCAGCAGTCTTCAAAAAAGATGTTTCTAGAGGAAAATGAACTTTAACTAGCAATTTTTTGGGTTCTGCTTACCGTTGTGTACCTTTTTTGACATACAGACGTAGAGACTATTTCTTTGGCTTCAAAAATGTACGCTTTCTTTTTCTTTTCTATAAACAATTTCGCTGCTAGACAGCATCATGAGACAGCAAAACCGGTTACAGAAAAGGGTAAGAAAACAAACATTTGTCTCTACGTCTGTATTTAGTATGGAACGGTTTTACCAAGTAAGGGCATCAACAATTAATAAAAATATTTGGCAATAAATTAAAAAATATCTGTTCTGTAAAAAACTCGTTGCGACAAAAATGTTTACTGTATTCTATTTACTCACTTATATTGTAAATTTACCATACTTATTGTAGAGCAAGATGACACATCTATTTGTGAACTCCTTTTAGACAAATCTTGCTCACCACATCTTTGTTGTAAAATATCTGCGAAACATATTGAACCGAATTTTAGTTTAAAAAAGCTAGATTATTAGAGATGCATATGTACTTAAGAGCTGTTTATTTTCCTTTTTAGCTTCTTCCAGCTGATTGAATAGACCTTGGTGCTTCATTTTATCAACGCGAAGATTCGTGAGAAGCTGCTTATCATTATCATTGGAATCCTTCAAGTTTTCTTCCAGTTTCTTTACAGTGGATTCAATTATTTTCATGCTGTCCTTAAAGTATTTTTTATTCGATACATTCTTAAGTTTCTTTTCCTTAAAAATAAATATTTACGTCTTATAATAGCTTGATAATATGTTGTATTTTAAGAAAAAATACTTTGTCTTTATCCATGTAGTCTAAGTTTCAAAAAATATTGCCACTTTCATCCAATTTCAACATCTACAATCTCATGTATGTCATCATCACCATATAAATGTCTAAAAAGTCAAAAATGAGTACTACGGCATGGACTGGCAGAACAAATTAAAATTGATCTGTACCACAGAACATAAGCTTTGTCCATAGTATACATGATAATATAGTTTCTCCTCTTGCTAAAAAATATTTGCATTATTTGTAGAGAATTTTAGATATCAGTTATTGCAGCGGACAGAACCTCAGCTCGCTTTAGAGAGTATGGTGGGGGTGATGATAAGTTTTGAAATAATGACTTACAAGATATGATTTTACGCATATGCCCCGCCCTTTCTATGATGTCATGTCGTGGGTGAAAAGTTGGCGCCATCATTTGAATGTAAACACTTTGGAATATTAATTTATTCTTTTACAAGTGTGGCGGTGGTTCCGACCGCAGTGTTTCCGCCAACACTACTCTGTGTTTCTGCGTTAATACTCCTGACAGTTAAAAGTTACGTTATGCGACAGAGTTACGTTATGCGACAGCCAGCTGTCAAGAACTACGGCAACTATAAGAGACACTAGGCATTCTCTCTCCTTCCTCTTCTCTACCAACCGCTACAGTGAACACACGTCCTCCACGCTCGGTCGGTATCTGCTATGTACTCGTGTACTGTTGTAATTGTTATTATATCATAAAGTTTATTATAGTTAAATGTATCATAAAGTTTAACCAAGTGAAGTAATAAAGTTATATTAAATGTTTACGTATGGATTTATATCAACAAGTGCAATTAACATCCATAACAAGTTTCTTTAGAGTTTGAAACCTTTTGGTTATTGTAGTGATTAATTTGCAAGGTTTACTTTGGAGGTGCGATAATATCTAGCCTGACTGTTAAAAGCTGGCATTAGGAGCAGAAATAAGAGCTATGTTTTGTAATTGTGTTTGCATTTAATATAAAATTAAACATGCTTTGCGCTGATGACAGGTGCAATTCGGACAACCAGCCAAAGAACTTTTCCATAATATAATATATAATTTTTTTTCTGCCAGAAATACAATGATAGAAGTGTGGAAAAATGTCTGCAAACCTACTGACAACATTAATATAACCACCCTGCAAGAGTTTGCTCGGGGCCTTTCACTGATACTGATTATATCATAAATCTTAGATAATAATTGGTGGGTTGCGTTTCAGGTAACTGTACCATACAGTTTGCATAGTATTATCAATTTAAGGCAGAAATGTTGGTGGAACAAACTTTACACATTAAATATGAGGTAGAGCCTCGGTGGTTCAGTGGTAAGAACATGTGCCTCTGAACCGAAGGGTACTGTGTTCGATCCCAGGGTTCTCCTTTCAATTTTTCAGTACATACTGTACAATTAACATCAACCGAGGTTGTATTTGGGCACGTTAAAGTTCCCTACCCTCCTTAATTGCAGAAAGGCAGGTGTTCGCCAAAATTTCAAAGATAGTGAGATGAACTGCTCCCTGCTCCCCGACGTTAAAAAAACACACACACACAATAAATATGCGTTGTAAGTTGGTGTATTTTAAATATAGTTTCAGCTTTTTTTAATCAGATGGTAGATTAAAAATGAGTGGTTTAGCTGTGCTTGTGTTTCAGTCTAACCTGAGGGCTAAGCTAACATTTTACTGTAAACAACTATTCTCCCTTGTGTCTTTGATAGATATATAATTTGGGTAAATTTGCAGTTTACTTCACAGACAGTTTTAGATAAATCGACTCCTGACAGATAAAGTTTGGGAACTTACACGCACGTTGGCACTATTTTTACCTTTTACTTCCTTGTCTTTAGTGAGTTATTTACATTCCTCGTTTCTTCGCTGGCCTGCTGCGGTAAGTTAAAAATGATTTTTTTTCCCCATAATTTCGCTATTTTTCCGCTTGCTGTATTACATGTTCCTCTCCCGGTACACCACTTCCCCTGCAGTTACTTACCTATCACTATTTATTTCTCAGATTGCACTCCGCTGGTTTTTGACTAATGGGGCAACGCAGGGGACGGGAAGGGAGGTGCGACGGGTCCGCTGCTTCGTCGTGTGGGTTTTCCTTACTTTCCTGCATGCGTACAACCACCCTTAATGCATAAACCACAAGAAGAATTTCTTGGGAATAACTCCCAAGAAAGTTACGAGACCTGTGGCGAATATGGCTGTTGTGCGGGGTAGACAGGGTTGCTTTCGTAGCCTTTCAAAGTCCGACTAAGTGGTTTTTGTAGCATTTTCTGCTCATATTTCCTCCCTGTCCAGCACCTCTATTATTTACTCCTGGTCCCTTAATCTTCTTGGGGGTTATTTTCAACAAATTTTTCTGGTGGATTGTGCATCCAGGGGGGGGGGGGGAGGGAGTTCTAATCATGTTTCTGAAAAAAAATTAAAACCCTTTGTGCAGTAAACTGCAAATTTACCGAAATTACATTCGACTTCGTCGCCTATAATGTCTCTTTCAGATAATATAGAATACAGCACTAAATTCAATGAGTTCACTTACATTTTCGCTTCTTTTTTTATTTTACATGATCATAATTACGGTAAAAGTTCTTGCCATGTGCTCGATTTTCCTGAAATTTTGGATACTTAACACAATTCAGTGCGCAGATCACGAAAATGGCAATTTCGGGAGACGTTTACTTTGCGAGTTATCGTGAATTCTTGGTCGAATTTTGAAGTTGTTTTTGCCGCGATTGTAAACGCATTTTAGATTTTAATTAGGCAAACTATCTTCAGGGCAGGCCAGGAAGGTTGGTTGGGCAAGATTGTTCTAACACTGCATCTCAGCTAGGTATGTTATGCCGTCAAACGGCAATTGTCATTCAAATGGCACGCGCTGTATTTACGGCATATTTCTATATTTATAATTTGTACCCGATCACTCAATATTGTGTTTACCCGTTTTACGAAATGAAACAACTGTCTGAGGCATGATATAATGAGTTACAAGAGATATGATAATGCACATACATGATATAATGACTTGGAAGAGATATGATATTGCGCATATTCCCCGCCCCCTCCTATGACGTCACGTGGTGAGTAACGTTATAGAAGTCCAACTACACACTTAAAACAAAGTCATTCGCAATCAAACAGTTTCTATGCGTCAGTTTAATGCGGTTAAAGTTACGCCTATAATGTCTTTTTCAGATAATATAGATCGCAGCACTAAATTTAATCTTTTTCATTTTTATTACTTTCAACTGTATGCACTTAAATATTAGTAAAATACGTAATTTGTTAAGAGGTTGTGATGAAACGTCAAACCCCACTGCACGACAGCATATTATCAAATACTATATAATGCCAATACGGGACACTCCTATGCTTTAGCATTGGTGAAATTTGTGACAAGTACACTAGCGCCACCTCGCGTGAAGTACTGACAACTGAACGGATAATTTGAATTGTATATTAATTTAAACAATTGGTTTATTATAGATGAATATATAAAAACTTTTACATGACAAAACAGTGAAAATTTTCTGTGTGTGTGTGTGGAAGGAATTGGCTTCGGACATTACGTCCATTGGCCACAAAATTTTCTGATTATATAGTTATAAATAGAATTTGTATCAACAATCAGCTTGAAACCTAAATGAATTCAGCATGAATAATTCTGTAAATTTCTCTTACCCATAGTCTTATATCATCATGATTTAAACTACTACCTTGAAACCGTCGTTAAACTACTGTTTTAAGGGTAGGTATGGGAATATAATGAAAGCTGTTTCTGAGGATATTAAGTTACAATCTGTACTTACCTATAAATAATTGTTCTAGGTATAAATGGTAGCACAGTACTCAATTTGCTATATCTCTACATAAAAACTGTCTTAATAATCTAATATTTTAAAATATGTAACTGATATACTTAGTACATAATTAAGAAATTGTGCAGATGAAAGGTGAGACTAACTCTTACTTCCGTGAATAAATCTATTATAGGGCTGAATCTGTTATTTCTACTTGTCTCTTTGAAAACTTGTCTTGGGAAGATAATTAAAAGCCTTTACCAAGTAAAATAATTGCAAATGTGAAAAAATGTGACAATTTATGCCATACTGAAATAAAAAAAGGACACAGAAGAATATAGAAAAACAGTTTTCTTATACCATTTATTATAAATGCACAACTTTTTTTGCCTTCATATTTCTTTTTTTTTTATGCACAGGAAGACAAGATATGATTGAAGCCTTTCAACCATCAGTTTACGAAGCTTATCTATAAATAGGTACATGATGGTAAATATTACATAATAAATAATCTTCTGCGAACTGTACATATTGGGATAAAAGTGATTCTGAATTTGTCTTCTGCTTCAACAAATTAATTCTTTTGGAAGTGACATTGAAATGTAAAATGCACCTTGTGTCTTCAATACTATATCCAAATCAGTTCTTTTTGATAACAGTACCCTTTTGTTGCATCCATAATACAAAATTATCGTCAATCCATGTTATAGTTATTGTTTAATATTAATTATTAGGCGAAATAATGTCACAGTGACAACTTGCAATTTTAGGTCCTAAAATGTTTGAAAATATTATTAAACTAAAGTTGAAAGAAAACTATTTTGGAGTGTAAAATGGTTGGGAAGTTCAAAGGATGTAGAGGAAATATTGGAGGTGCTAATAACTGAAGATTGGTCGAATAAATTGTAAATTTTAAATACCGAAATTTTATAGCAAGAAATGTCAGTGTCAATAGGATTTTGATATGTTTCACTTTAATGATTTAACCAAATCGCATCAATTATAGCCACAAGTTTGTAACTTCTATGTAAGATGCACTGTATAATTTTATTGCATTGTGACGAGGCCTTGGCTTGCAGACTGTTTTTCGGTGACACGGATTGACGGTTACTATCAGAGGATCTCGGGCGCCAGATTTTAAAGGGTTTACTCCCTGTTGAGGATGTCTGCGACCTCTTCACTGAACTTTGACCGATATACCGATCAAAGTACCTGGGTAACTCTGTGGAGAAGGGTTCGGTAGCCTTTAGGTAATATAGGCTAAATTTAGTGACCCCCGAGTGAGCGGGCTTTAATCGCTGGCTCGGCGTGATCCGACCACTTCTGATTTAACGAAAGGTGTAGCAGATTTTGTATGTTAAGGGGTTGGATAATAATTAATCAAGGCCTTTAATTTACCCAACCCTATATTACAGATTTGACACTATTTACAATATATATATATATATATATATATATATATATATATATATATATATATATATATATATATATATATATATATATATATATATATATATATACAGAACGATATTTACAAAATATTTACAAATAGAACATGCGGATACCAACATCAATCGGAACGTGGACCTCGCTAAAGCGGTAAAGGCTAGTGCGTGACGAAGCGTACGGATTCGGTCAGGTATATATGACACGGACGGTATTTCACTCAAGCGAGGATACGGCAGGCGGGCAACACACAGCGATAGACAACATCAGACTACTAGCTATAACTTCTCCGTCGAGGCAGGGGACAGCGGAGACGAAAAAGTGCAGACGGGAGAGACGGGATGGCAGTTCCCGGAGGGCTAGGCGGACTGTGAAATCTCAGCATCTCCGCCAGGGTCAAATCGGGACGAAAACATCTTGATTACTTTAGTGAGCTGTGAATCCTCAGCGTCCTCACTAAAATAACACAAGAGCTTATACTGTATGGGGCGGAAAGCCGGGAGCCAGATGAAGTGTACAGGGCTAATTGGAAAGGAAAGTATCACTTGGAGTGACCTAGATAGGCTGTGAATCCTCAGCGTCCCTATCGGGATCAAACCAAGATGAATATATCTCGATTATTTATGTGAGCTGTGAATCCTCAGCATCCTCACAAAAATAATGCAAGACAATCTAACATACGGGAATTGTCTATAGGGACGGCGGCATGTCAGGAAAAGCAGAAATAATTCATTTGATGAGATTTGGACTGAGAAGCGTGATGATTTAAAAGTATGAAAATTCGCTACAAAATATGAATTACTTAAAACAGATAATTCTCACCTATAACAATATTTTCGGATACGGAAATCGACCAACGAGGTGCGCTCGGACGGCAAACGGAAACGGAATCGGTGCGGACTCGTGGCGACTTAATAACTTAACAGCTGAATTAACAATACTATACTGCCTGTGCCCCGTGTTGCTTCTCCTTTTATATGAATTTCACAGCCAGCCCAAAAACTCTGTCATGCTTGGAATTTTATCACCTTATCACAACCGGATAAGATAATATGTATGAAATACCTGTTTAATTAAATATAAATCGCCTTAAAATATTTCATGGCGAAAATATTTTAGCAACTATTTATATAGTTTGTATTTGATTCTTTTCTTATTTAATTACTTACTTAGTAATTATGCGTTTTCTATCACAGACAGATAGGAAATAATACTTCATCACACACTCCCCTCACTTTACAAAAAAAAATTTTTTTTTAGACTGCAATGAAATACTAAAAACTTAACTTAATCCCTAACCGGAACTCGCTAGTGTTCAAAGAAGTCTTTTTATCTTAATCCAACTTAACCTAATCCTAATCCTATCACAACACTACACTACACTGAACACTGTGTCTTTAGCACGTCTTTCACGAATGGGGGGGCAATCAACCACTTTAGGGTCTTCTTCGTGGGGCTCTGCATACCGACGTCGGTGCACGGCTTCCGTTGCTGTCTGTTTGACTACGGCGGGTCCTTCCATCAAATGACAACGTATTGTCGCTGCCCGGTGTCGGTGTGGATGGCGCGTGGTATGGCTTCAGGTCCTTAATGTGAACATGGCGAAGCCACTTACCGTTCGCATCTTTGAGGTCATATACCACTGGTGAGACGATCTTACCGACGGTGTAAGGTCCAGCATATTTTGGAGCTAGCTTGGCTGCAAAGCCGCGCGCTGCGGATGAAAGCGGGCGGTCAACTCTTAACACGCGGTCGCCTAGAGCGCATTGCCAGTCGCGTCTTCTCAGGTTGTAATGATGACTTTGCTGTGAAAAGGCCCTGTCGAGGCTAAGCCGTACCAATTCAAATGTCTCACGTAACTTTTCGAGGCGGTTTAAATGCTGGGCGACCGTTGGGGTACCAATTTCAGTGTCGCCTTCGACATTCGGATCTACTGCGGGTAGCATGTTCGGAACTTCTAACTCACGTCCAAAGTTAAGAAATGCTGGAGAGAAGTGCGTCGACTCGTGTTTCGCAGTATTCATAGCAAACACAAGTTCTGGTAAACGCTCATCCCATCGACTCTGGTCCTGGTCGCAGAACTGTGATATCATAGTTTTGAGCGTACGATTGCTTCTCTCTACCGGATTCGCCTGGAGTGTATATGGAGGAGTTAGGCGATGTTTGATGCCCAGCTCTTTTAACATCCCTTTAAAAATTCGACTATCGAATTGAGTACCGTTGTCACTTATGACGGTTTTTGGGCACCCAAATCGCGTAATTACTTGCTCGAATAAGGCATCAGACACAGCTTTGGCTGACGCCTTCCTCACTGGCTTAACTTCTACCCATCTGGTAAACTTATCCAACATTACCACCATATAACAGTGTCCTCTTTTAGATCGTGGTAACGGTCCTACCAGGTCTACACTGACAATTTCCCACGGGTCTTTCGTGGTGAAGGGCTGCATCAACCCCGGCGGCTGTTGCTGTGATACTTTGTACTTCTGACACCGATCACATTGACGTACGTATTGGGCTATGTCACGGAACATCCCCGGCCAGTAGTAAGTGCGGGCTATCCTGCTAATTGTCTTAGCTACCCCTAAATGTCCAGCGGCCGGCGCGTCGTGGTTTTGCTGCAGCACTTCTCGTCTAAAGTTTTTGGGAACACATAACTTCCACGGATTGGAGACGTCGGGCTCGGTGAAGTCATTGGAATCCCAGAAATGACGGTACAGTTTTCCCTCTCGAATCGCATAGTCTGGAAACAATTCGGGATTTTTCTGTACTGCTGCCAGTGGAGAAGGGTTCGGTAGCCTTTAGGTAATATAGGCTAAATTTAGTGACCCCCGAGTGAGCGGGCTTTAATCGCTGGCTCGGCGTGATCCGACCACTTCTGATTTAACGAAAGGTGTAGCAGATTTTGTATGTTAAGGGGTTGGATAATAATTAATCAAGGCCTTTAATTTACCCAACCCTATATTACAGATTTGACACTATTTACAATATATATATATATATATATATATATATATATATATATATATATATATATATATATATATATATATATATATATATATATATATATATATATATATGTATATATATATATATATATATATATATATATATATACAGAACGATATTTACAAAATATTTACAAATAGAACATGCGGATACCAACATCAATCGGAACGTGGACCTCGCTAAAGCGGTAAAGGCTAGTGCGTGACGAAGCGTACGGATTCGGTCAGGTATATATGACACGGACGGTATTTCACTCAAGCGAGGATACGGCAGGCGGGCAACACACAGCGATAGACAACATCAGACTACTAGCTATAACTTCTCCGTCGAGGCAGGGGACAGCGGAGACGAAAAAGTGCAGACGGGAGAGACGGGATGGCAGTTCCCGGAGGCCTAGGCGGACTGTGAATTCTCAGCATCTCCGCCAGGGTCAAATCGGGACGAAAACATCTTGATTACTTTAGTGAGCTGTGAATCCTCAGCGTCCTCACTAAAATAACACAAGAGCTTATACTGTATGGGGCGGAAAGCCGGGAGCCAGATGAAGTGTACAGGGCTAATTGGAAAGGAAAGTATCACTTGGAGTGACCTAGATAGGCTGTGAATCCTCAGCGTCCCTATCGGGATCAAACCAAGATGAATATATCTCGATTATTTATGTGAGCTGTGAATCCTCAGCATCCTCACAAAAATAATGCAAGACAATCTAACTTACGGGAATTGTCTATAGGGACGGCGGCAGGTCAGGAAAAGCAGAAATAATTCATTTGATGAGATTTGGACTGAGAAGCGTGATGATTTAAAAGTATGAAAATTCGCTACAAAATATGAATTACTTAAAACAGATAATTCTTACCTATAACAATATTTTCGGATACGGAAATCGACCAACGAGGTGCGCTCGGACGGCAAACGGAAACGGAATCGGTGCGGACTCGTGGCGACTTAATAACTTAACAGCTGAATTAACAATACTATACTGCCTGTGCCCCGTGTTGCTTCTCCTTTTATATGAATTTCACAGCCAGCCCAAAAACTCTGCCATGCTTGGAATTTTATCACCTTATCACAACCGGATAAGATAATATGTATGAAATACCTGTTTAATTAAATATAAATCGCCTTAAAATATTTCATGGCGAAAATATTTTAGCAACTATTTATATAGTTTGTATTTGATTCTTTTCTTATTTAATTAATTACTTACTTAGTAATTATGCGTTTTCTATCACAGACAGATAGGAAATAATACTTCATCACAGCATATAAATAAATAAATAAATAAATTTGTAAAAAAAAATTCACTGGTAACAAAAGAAAACACAAAAAATCATATTCACGTTTCGCCACCCTTTGGAAACCTATGAAATGTCTTTGATAGATTTAGCACGTTATAATTCGAACAATTATAGATTGCACGCACCCAACCACTAACATTTATTGTTACAAGACAGCTCAAACTTAATTATACACAGTTAAACACCAGCAATTTCTAGTGTTACACGTTCACGAACGACGTAACATCAGTACTATCCGCTAGGGGCGCTGATATTTTTGAAACACGAAATCAGCCGGAGTGTCCTGTATTGTCATTATATAGTATTTGAACGAACAGTCTGGAATTATATTTCTAGAACGAACTAGAAGTGACAGGAACGATGTACAAAGGTCTAGAATCTCTATGGACAGTATAAATAGGCGAGACGCATATAGAGTAGTGAATCAGTGTAGTGTGAATTAACAGAGGCGAGAATAAACTATAGATATTTAGTAATAGAGAGAAATATTTTAGTTGATGTTGGTGTTGGAAAATAGTGGGTTATAATAAATAGTACTTTCAAAAAGTTGTATTTTGTTAATCAACAAATCCAGGACCCCGAAGAACGTAACTATATATATATATATATATATATATATATATATATATATATATATATATATATATATATATATATATATATGAACCTAAGAATGTGTATGTATCACACCGATAACTCGAGAAATGATGGGACCATTTTGATGAAACTTGATACGTACCTTCCTTTTGTAAGTGACTTGGGTAGGGCCATTAGCCAGGAAAATCGGACTAGCTTTTCCCCGAAAATTTTTGGTTTCTTTTCTAAAAATGCGAAAGTGGCATTTTGGAATGTCAAAATTAGCGATTTTAAATTAAGGATCTGGAACCGATGTGGTCTGTGAGTGGAAAATATTGCAATGAAGGACTTTGACAAGGTCTTAAGTTTATATTTTAATTGTTGGTCTCCCTCATGTGATTAAGATCAGATAACTGAAGACCGTAGAAAATTCACATACAACCTTATGTGATTATGGTCGGAAAATATTTATTCACACATTATAATGCACTTAGCGTGTTCGCCGTGTCCAACTGGAAAAGAGATTATTATATCAGCAAATAATCGTCTTCTAAACAAGTGCAATGCCTAATGGTGATGCATTTTTGTTTTTTTGTTTTTTTTTCAGTCTCATATTCAATTTTAATCTTATCTGATAGGATTATGTGATTGCAGCAATTTTTGTAAAACAATTTAACTAATGGAGATATAAAGATTTTTATTCAATTTTGATAGCAGATCAAGTTGTTGTTGCCCTTACTTGGTGAAACCGTTCCATAATTAATACAGACGTAGAGATTTTTTCTGTAGCTTCAGATATGCCTGTTTTCTTCTCTACAACAGGTTTCGTTTTTTACATCGTCAGGCAAAACATTTTTTATCTGCGAAGCCGCAGAAAAAGTTTATACGCCTTTATTCAGATCAGATTGTATAAATTTTAATTTAGTTTATTAGTGAATTTTGATGTACAAAATATTAATGTAATCGTAAATATTCTCACAAAAAATTTTTTGCCTATTTACTCGAAAGAAAAAATTGTTGAATTTTTGTGTAAAGAGTATGCAACTAAGTTTAGATGGAACTTTTTTTTAACAAAATTCGTGCGAAACAAAGTTTTAATGAGTTTTCGTGCAAAAAAATTTGGTGTGCATCCTGCTTTTATATAGGCTTCACTATGTTCCAAAACTGAGGATTCTAGCTGTATATTGGAAATTGAATTAGGAAAATTTAAAATATTTTTATAAAAATTCACTATAATAACGCACTTGCTGCGTCCAGACTTTTTCTGGAGCCTTCAAACTATTGTAGCCAGGATATAGATAGATGGTCATTTTTCTTTGGCCTAATATTTCAAAGCGTAATAGAGTTAAATGTCAACGTCAACCGTTTTGTACTTTTGAGGTTAGGTGAGTTGAACATAACAAACAACAAAATCACAATGCTAATCTTTATCGTTTATCATTTCTGTTTGTAACATAAATAACAAGAAGAAGTAACAATAGTAAAACAGTTTCAGTGATACATTGATATGTAAACAAATTTTCTTTGTGTTTTTCTAAATTGTGAGTGTTAATTAATTTTACAATTTTATTCTCGAAATTTACAATTTTTACGTAACCGACAATGGATATAAGGAACATGCTTTATGCATCTCTTCGAGGCTTTTGTGATAGCGTATACGGAATGGGAGCAGCTTTTCGTATTGATAGCGAGATAAATGAAAGACTAAAATCCAGACTTTCCCCAACACATTCATCAACGCCTGTAAGAAGGAGAGATTCTGATATAAGAGAAGAAACGCCTGTTAGAACATTAAAAAAACACGAAGAATCGAACATTTTGAAAAGAATAACACAATGTGCATTGCTCAACGGTGTCCTCTTCCTGTTTAGTATACTCCTGTTTGATTATATTGTACTGCCTATAACAAAGTCACTCTTGTTATTGAAGCTGGGTGATAACGACCCATCTGCTGAGAATACATGGTCCTGGATTCACCTGTTCTTCTCTATACTTTTTAAGACTGTGTGGGTAGCACCATTGCTTTTATTGTGTAAAGTAGTTAACAGCCTATGGTTCCAGGATATAGCAGATTCAGTTTACAGACATTCACGTGGCAAGCCAATTTTTATGCAAGGTCTCAGTAAGCTGTTCGCTGATTTAATTTTTAGTTTAGTTATTGAAGTGCTGTTTCTCTTGCAAGCAACACTTGTGTATTTTATTCCCATACCAATATTAGGTCAGGTTTTGTCCATTGTACATACAAGTTTATTATATTCTTTGTATGCCTTTGAATACAAATGGATCAATATGGGATGGGAATTATACAGGAGACTGTACTACGTTGAAATGAACTGGCCATACTTTTTGGGATTTGGAATGCCGTTAACGCTTCTTACATATATGACAGATTCTTGGGTGATTAGTGGATGCATATTTTCAATACTATTTCCTTTTTTTATTATTAGTGGAAACGAAGCCAGCCCAGTTGATAATGATTGTGTTTTTCCATTACGGCTGTTTTCTTTGGTAATTGCCTTATCAAACTGGGTACTGGCGAAAACAATTGGTATAACTCCCCAAACTCCATCTATTTCAAGGTCTTCGAGGTCTTCTTCAGTTGATAGCCAAAGATTGAGTTCTATGCAAGGTTCAAGAAGTGCAACTGGCCAAAGTGCAAGAGTTTTATATCCAAGACCAGCAAAACCAACTAGAAGATGATGATTTTGTTGTTTTTTTGTTATATATAAATATATATTGTAATCATATAATGTGATGTGATTAATAATCATATATTAAACGAATGTTATGCTTATTTTAGTTAAAATAATTTCATGCTCTCAAGGTTATTGCATATAGAAGACTGAAACTTGTAGGATTTAAGGGTTAAATACTTTTTCATATTCACAATGCTGTAATTTTATTATCAAATTTGCATAATAAAATATTACATGTAAGACTCTTAAATAAAAAAATAATAAATGAGAAACATGCGATATTTTCTTTTATACTGTACTTCATATATTAAAAAGCCTATACGGAGCAAGTGCATTATGGAAATGAGAAAACTGGTTTCGTAGCCAACAAACCTAAGCATTTAATGAAAATCGCTACCAAAATGTACTTACTGCGTCTCGATTTTTTTTTCTTACAAACATGCATCATATTTCGATAAAAAATGCAACAATATAAGGGTGTTCAAAAAAAACTCTGGACGCAGCAAGTGCGTTATGGTAGTGAATTTTCGTAGAAATGATCTGGCACCAAATATATTATTATAACTTTTTGTTCTTGTAACATAGAAATCAAAATTTTTGTATATAGTTTACTTTTTATATCGTAAACTTTCCTACCAAATTTGGTTATCATAGCTTTTTTATTTTTTGAGAAACATTTTTTTCGAATGAAAAATCAAAATTTTTCTGGAAAACCATGTCGGCTTTTCCTGACTAACGAACTTATCCAAGCCACTTACAAAAGGAAGGTACATGCCAATTTTTATCAAAATCGGCCCAATATTTTTTGAGTTATCGGTGTGATATATATATATATATATATATATATATATATATATATATATATATATATATATATATATATATATATATATATATATATATATATATATATATATATACATATATATATATATATATATATATATATATATATATATATATATATATATATATATATATATATATAAATTGAAACTGACACCGGATATGGGTTCTAGGGGTCCTAGTTCGCGCTCATTTGCAATAATTTTTTCAAAAGTCAGGATCTCTCCATTAGTGAATTTTGTCTACGAAAATTCACTAAAAAGTGTAGGGATTACCAACGACTTATGGGCCAACCTGTGATTGTCAAAATAATTGTATAAGATGCAGCTCAAGACACCCTTTAATTAACGTATACAATTTTTTCTCGTATCTTGTATAATAACAATTATATTAAGCTTTACCATAGAAATGCGTCAGCCTGTATATATGTAAACAGATAAAAACTGAATGTAAATCGGGATATGGATTCTAGGGGGCCTAGTTTGCGCTCATTTGAAGAAATCTTTTTAAATTTCAAAAGTCGCTGTCTCATTAACGAATTTTTTCTACAAAAATTAGCTAACAATTATAGACTGTTAAACCATAAACTACCGCCAACGCATCAGACAAAAGGTCTATTTGAAATGGATTTTCTGTAAATATTTTAGTACAATGAAGGACAATGATGGTTGAAACTGAAACTTATGGGTTTGCAGAACACTCTTCTTGCAACGTTTTCTTTACACACTCCGTATTTGTTTCAGGTTCTTCGCCTAAATGTTGTTTTGTTTAAATGACCAAAATTTTTTTGTCTTTAGACTTAGCAACCTAATTTTTTTAACATGGTTCAACCTTTATAATGTAACAACACGTACCAAATTTGGTTGTCCCTACTTTGTTCTTTCCGGAGATATAATTTTTTTTCCGAAAAGAAACAAAATTTTTCAGGGAAAAGCCGATTTTCCTGGCTAAAGAACTTATTCAAGCCACTTGCAAAAGGAAGGTACTCCGAAAATTTGACCAAAATGGGCCCATTATTTTTGAGTTATCGGTGTGATACATACATACATACATACATACATACATATATATATATATATATATATATATATATATATATATATATATATATATATATATATATATATATATATATATATATATATATATATACTTTATTTGATTGCTGTACGTTTGTGATTTCTTATTGGTGTACGTGGACTGCAGTTTCGAAACTGCAGTCCATGCTACATTTTAATGCGACAGCATAACATATCTTTGCTGCGCTAAAACTGTGGTTGGTGCCGTTAATAAAGCTACAAATATAGTGTATCTTAATAATTGATTGAATCATCCAGTTAAATAACAATCAATTGGAAAATTTTTAATTTCATGTCGTCTGTCATTTGCCATAATTGCGGCGGAGATTTCACGATTGTTGGTTCGGGTAGTGTGTTTTCTGCATGGTATATATTAAGTTTGGTTACCGTTGATGCCTGTTGTATGAATTAATCTACGCGTAGCAGTTAACTACTATATCTGTCAGGCATTGAACTTTAACCACTAAGTCTTTTCGACGCATGTCTTTGGGATTTTATTTTGAATTTGGAAAAACTCTAAATATTGTGTGCCAAATTACTTGGAATTCACAACATAGGTTTATTTGCACTATTTCTAGCCACATGTAAAGTCTCATTCGAGTTACTCTGATACTTACAAAAATATAGCGTTTTCAACAAGTTTTCTTCGATGTTCTACCAGAAAAACTTGAGGATAAAAGCTGATTAACGAACGCGACCTCGATTTTCGCCGAACCAAGATTTTTGCCAAGTTTGAAATCAGTTTAGTGTTTTTTCAGTTATCGCTCGGATACATACATATATATATATATATATATATATATATATATATATATATATATATATATATATATATATATATATATATATATATATATATATATATATATATATATACATACATATATAAATATATATATATATATATATATATATATATATATATATATATATAAGCACACCACCTTATTCAAATTGAAGGAAGTTTAGAATCTTTGAAAAAAATGATGTTATACTATAGCACAGGTCATCTTAACGTTTCGTGACCGTGCGTTTTCTGCATGTAATTTTTTTAATACATTTTTTCAGTCCTTATATTTTAGTTAATCCCAAAGAAAGGTGTTTCAATACTTGTTTAATGTCTGCCATTAAAATTGATTAATTTTTCACAACTAAAATTTTTAAAATGTAGACGGGGTACCGCAGTTACCCCACAGGGGTGTTTATTTTACAGGTTACCTGCGAGAAAATCTCCATTTTCTTCAAACAGAATATCGACTTTCTGTTTAAGAATTTGAGAAATAGCATGCTGTACTTGTGGGGAGGCAGTTGTAATATACAATGTTTAACAAAAATTGAATAAAATTTTGTTTTGATTGTTAAGTAGTTTTGTTATATTGTTTGTATCTTATATTGAAAATACATCCTTTTCTTTTGCTATTTGCTAGTTTTATTTATTTGAATATTTCATATTATATCAAATCTAATTATTTACTTGGGGTATCTCAGTTACATTACACCGAACAGTCCTTGGCATGGTCTAAAACCTACGTTTTTTTAGGCACGGTGAAGGAAAGGGTAATAAAATTTTAATCTCTCTGTTAAATGAAGAACGGCTTGAGAAAATTTTTGTGTGTAATATCTGGATATTTTAAGATTTATTTTAATATATTTATTATATGTATAAATTAAACTGGACTGTTTCATTGTATTAAAATATTTCAGTGTATTCTTATCATCATGATAAGGAGAAAATGATAACAATTATAAAAATATATTTACTTTTGCTTTTAAATAAAAGGTAATTTGATAAGGCAAGGACGGATACGGTCTGTAACGCCCTACAGGATAGGGGAACGCCGAGGTCCCTAATAAGCTGGGTGGCGAGCATGCTGGAGGACAGGAGAGGGTCGCTGACCTTGGGGGGCCGAGGGCTGGACGTTGGGGTGACGGGCGGCTGTCCCCAGGGCAGCTGCCTTTCGCCTCATCTATGGTGTCTGGTCATGGACGGCCTCTTGGAGCGGCTCTCTGAGAATGGCTTCTACGCCCAGGCGTACGCTGATGATGGGCTGGTCTTAGTCACCGGCAAATTCCTCGGCATCGTCTGTGAGTGCATGCAAGCTGCCTGCAGCATAATCGAAAGGTGGTGTGGTGAGCAGGGACTCTCCGTAAACCCGGCGAAGACGGAGATGATCCTATTTACCAAGAAGAGGAAGGTAGAGGGGTTCAGGGCGCCCGTGATGTTTGGAAAACCTTTAGCTTTAGTGCGGGAGGTCAAATACCTGGGGGTGATCCTGGACCCGAAACTAACATGGGGGTCGCAAATAGAACGAGTTGTGAGGAAGGGAGTAGCGACCCTCTGGCAGCTGCGTCGTGTGATAGGGAGGACCTGGGGAGTTAATCCCCGGATCCTTCATTGGATCTACACTGCGATCGTCAGGCCGAGAATCCTCTATGGGGCGTTGGTCTGGTGGTGTGGTGTAAACCAAACAACCAGCAGGAAGCTGGCCAAACTCCAAAGGCTGGCTATCCTGGGTATCACAGGCGCTATGAGGACGACACCCTCAGCCGCGCTAGAGGTCCTGTTGATGCTGCCACCGCTTCCCATCTGTATCAGAAGGGAGGCTATGGCGTCGCATCTTAGAATCCGGGACTCAGGTAACTGGTGCGGAGAGGGAGCAGTAATAGGGCATGCAAGAGTCGCCAAGGAGGTGGAAAAGGAAATTCCGATTTCCGCCATAAAGGTGAGGGATGCCGAGGACGATATTAGGTTGACTAGGCCATACACCCTCAGGATCCCCAGTAGGGATCAGTGGAGGGAAAATGAGGTTGCATTCCAGCCCGCAAGCCTGGTCTGTTTCACCGACAGATCGCGGCTGGAGGACCAGCAATCCTCCGGGGCAGGAATATATATATATATATATATATATATATATATATATATATATATATATATATATATATATATATATATATCGAGCGCCTGTGGGTGAGCGTGAGCTATGCTCTTGGCGCATACACCACGGCATTCGAAACAGAGGCGTATGCTATCCTGTCTGTGGCCAATAGACAGGATGTGAAGATGAGTCCCGAGAAATGTGTGTGCATTTGCTCGGATAGCCAGGCAGTCCTCCGGGCAGTCTGCACGGCCAGAATCAGGTCACCCCTGGTTCAGGAGTGACCAGACACCTCACATTGATAGGCATAGAGAGGGATCCCATTTGCCAGGAATGTGGCGAGGATGAAGAAACGTCCTACCACTACCTGTGTGAACGCGAGGCTTTTGGGAGTCTTCGAGCAGAATTGTTCGGATCAAGGACTCTGCAGAGGAATCAGGTAAGTACCGTCCAATTAAAGACCGTCATGGCCTTCATCTCGAGGTCGAGGCGGTTTGACGACGGAACCGAGGAAGAGTAGAGCATGGTTGCTGGGGTTGGCAAAAAGGGCCCATTGTGGCCTACTTGCTTGGCGTTGGCCTCCCCACCACTGCTACTACTTTGCTTTTAAATAACAAAGCAGTATATCAATTCCAATTATTGAAGCTTAATTTTTTTGGAACACTTTGTTTCTGTTTATACTATGTACTTTAAAACTTTTGCACTTGCTGGCTATATACAGGGTCTCCCAAGTTAAGTAAACTGTTAGATTATTTTCCAATAATGCATATTTGAGTGGTAAAAATTATTGTGTGGGGTTTCCAGAGATGTTTTACTTGATGCAAAGTCCTTCCAAAATGGGTCCGCAAATCCTTAGTTTTTTAAATACGTGTTAAAGTTGTTTGTTTTTGTCAGTTTTTCAGGAAAAAGTACAAGTCAAATTAAAATTTTGACAGAAAAATTGGCATGTGGAGGTTTTCGAGGGCAAGAAAATTAAATATGTTATTGTTAATAACACTGCTGGCAGAGGGCGCCACCTGTAAGACAGACTATGCTTGCATTCAATTGGCTATAATTTTTTGACACCCAGTAATATCGACCTACCGTATAACCACATTGCAGCCCTTATCAATTGTAAGCAAAAAATGTATACTTGATTTAAATCTCTCAGACACACCATTTTCGAGATATTTCAATTTTTGTATGTCGATGGCGCTCAAAAATTAATTCTGCGACAAATCATAGCAATACATTTTTCACCTTTTAATTGCTATCAGTAAGTATAAACTTAATTTTCTTATTCTCTAGTTAAAAATTAAAATCTTACCAGAATAAAGAACTGACAAGACACAACCATGAAGATAAAATAAAAAGCCATGATAACAAACTTTTAACAAACCATTTAACAAAGTGGTTTCCATTGTTACGGGACTTGACTTTTGCGTTTTCGTCGTGATATATACTACGTTTGACTTTTACGTTTGAGACTACTCACTATTTTTAAGTAATTAATTGTATTGTCCATAATTTTTCTAATTAAATATGGAAGTCTTTACCAACAATGAACTAACAGACATGCATGTTATGTATTCACGGGCTTTGGGTATCTGTTATGAGGCGAAACGACTATATGAAGAAGCCTTCCTAAATCGGAAAATTCCAGACAGAAGGATGTTTCAACGGATTGACATCCGTCTGTGAGAAACAGGTACATACTTATATTATCTAATACATCAATCTGTCTCTTTCGAATATATATATATATATATATATATATATATATATATATATATATATATATATATATATATATATATATATATATATATATATATATATATATATATATATATATATTTACCAGGTACGCTTAATAAAGTAACTGCTGATCAAGGCAGACCACGATATCCTGATTTTGAAGAGGCTGTTCTGGATTAAATTAAACAAAATCCAAAAATAAGTACTAGGGAAATGGCCAATCATCTGGGAATCCACATTCAAAAATTGAAATATCTCGAAAGTGGTGTGTCTCAAGAGATTTGGATCAAATAACATTTTTTGCTTACAATTTATAAGGGCTGCAATGTAGCTATATGGTAGATCAATATTACTGGGTGTCAAAAAATTATAGCGGATTGAATGAAAGCAGTTTTACAGGTGGCACCCTCTACCAGCAGTGTTATTAACAATAACATATTTAAATTTCTTGCCAACTTTCATGCCAAAATTTTAATTTGACTCGGACTTATTTTGAAAAACTGACAAAAACAAATAACTTTAACATGCTGTATTTAAAAAACTAAGCATATGCGGACCCGATGGTTATATGAAAAATAGTCTTATTTTTTTTGTGCTCAATGTGCACCTGTAACATAGACCATCATTTTTGAAACACCCTGTAGATCAGGTGGGGAATAGTAAAAAGCAACATATCAAATTTATTTTTTATTATTTTTCAATAAAAATACACATTTTACTCAATTCTTTCATGTCTTACTTGTTTTTTTTTTACAAAACATTGCCTCATCGTTATAGAATACATATAGTGTTATAACAGACAATGTACCTAAAAATATTAATCCAAAAATTCCACAAATTAGGAGTATGGGTAGAGGTGGTGGGGTAATCACATACAATAAATTGTCTTCTTCCAGTGGAAGGATTGGAATGATTATCAGTACGAAAAATAAATAAGACAAAATTGTTATGGAGCATGTAAGACCAACTAACCCCCAAACTCTGTCAGATATATACATATTTACATAATTTAATATACTATTTTTATAAAGCTACTCATTCATGTATTCCTGTTCGAATTTCTCAAAGTCTTCTTCAGTGAAAGCCGTCTTCTGTTTTTTCTTTGCAATTCGTTTTGCCTGAATAGGTCTTTTTGTAACACCTCTCTCAAAAATCTAAAAAATAAATATAGTAATCAATTAATAAATCAACATGCCTTCATGTATATATATATATATATATATATATATATATATATATATATATATATATATATATATATATATATATATATATATATATATATATATATATATATAGATCTCTTATACTATATAGACTAAAAAGAACAACACCAAATGGTAACTGCTTAGCTTATTCAATTTTTAATTTTGACGCGTAGTCAATAGATGATCTCTTCGTTGGCGAGGTACGCATAATGGTCTTTACGGTCAAAAGATGGCCCTACAAGCACCTTGTTATGATTGATAGAAACAAAGATGGTTGCTTCAATAAGCTGGCCCCCTTATGTTTACTTTATAAAAGTTTTAATGTTTTATACGATAATCTTCTGATGTGGTGGATGAGCCACACAAAAAAGTAAGTATTCTGATTTTAAATCATGTTTATTGAAAAAAACAGTATTTAGTAAAATTAAATTACAAGCATAACATAGCATATAACAATATAATTTGATGAACCCAAAAATTCAGAAGATAACCAATAAACATTAAATTAAAAGCTGAGTACAAAATAAGGTTGTATGCAGTGGAGGCTCGTGATGTAAAAAATTGGGTGGCACAACTCTAAAAAGACCAGTTGTTGGAAATCCGTACACAGCCAACTTCAAGGTCATTTACCTTTTCTGATAAATTTTATTTAAAAAATTTCGGGACGCAGTAAGTGCGTTATGGTAGTAAATTTTCATTAAATGCTTCAAATTTGAATAACTCAATTTTATATAAACTCAGAAAGTTGAATTTTGGTATGTAGTAAGGTATTTCACAAGGCAACTGGATATTTCATTAAAATAGCTTTGTAATTTTCGGAGAAAAATTTTTTTTCGAAATAAAACTCAAAATTTTCCTGGAAAACCTTGTCCGATATTCCTGACTAACAAACTCATCCAAGCCATTAATAAAAGAAAGTTTTATCCAAATCAGTTAATTCTTTTTTGAGTTATATATATATATATATATATATATATATATATATATATATATATATATATATATATATATATATATATATATATATATATATATATATAACATTTTGGCTGACCATGGAAATGGGTACCAGGGGCCCTAATTCGCGCTCATTTGAAGAAATTTTCCTAAAGTCTCACCATCGATACCTCTCTATTAGTGAATTTTCTTAATGAAAATTCACTAAAAACGATTTAGTTGCCATTTAGTCCCCTGTGGGTCTGGGGACTAACTAAAAGAATAGGCCCAAGGTAACTCCTGCCTGTCGTAAGAGGCGACTAATCGGAGTCAAACACTGGCAGGGGTCTTGTCCAGGTGGGCCTGGAGGCAGGCGGATATCTCTGGGGAGTGATGTGCATCCGGATTTTGAGGCCTACACTGTTGTTACTCGGGAGCGGGGTTCCAGATGATAACACCTTGGGTTGAGTGCTGGCGGGTGTCATGTGACCTGTTCGGCCTAATTCCCTGGAGACAGAGATGCAGAACAACCACCTCCAGCAGAGGTGCGGAAATTGATCGCCTACTGCAAGAGGAACAACTATCACCTCGTAATGGGGTGTGATGCGAACTCCCATCACTTGGCTTGGGGGAGCACGGACACTAACAGACGAGGTGAATCACTATTTGAATACATTTTAGGGGAGGAGCTGGTTGTCAACAACATAGGCTCGGAACCCACCTTTCTTACAGCTAACCGGAGAGAGGTTTTAGATCTTACGATCAGCTCAAGGCTTTTGAGCTCAAAAATCCTCAAATGGAGGGTGTCGTCTGAACCCTCATGTTCAGACCATGCCCATATCCTATTTGAGATTGAAACAGGCCCTAGACCTGTGGTGGAGTATCGGGACCCGAGGAGGACGGATTGGGAGGGATTCAAACAGTCCCTCGCCGGCAGACTTGGGTCCGCAATCCCCACAGTGAGGGATCGTGATGAGATCGAGATTGCGGCCGAACAGGTTAGGGAAGCTGTGGTCTCTGCCTATCACGAAAACTGTCCACTGAGGTCAAAGAGAGACAGTCGGGGGTCTACTTGGTGGAATAATAACCTCGATAAACTACGAAGAGAAGTTAGACGTCTCTTCAATCGTGCTAAGATTACAGGCAACTGGGAGCAATATAAAACTGCTCTAACACATTATAATAAAGAGATCAGGAACGCTAAGAGGGAGTCCTGGAGGAGGTTCTGCGGGGACATTAATAATTTGCCCAGCAGCGCCAGAATCCACAGGATTCTCTCACGCGACCGTGTACAGGAACTGGGATCGATAAAACGACCAGATGGTTCCTTTACTGAATCTCGGAAAGAAACGTTAGAGCTCTTTGCACACACACACTTCCCAGATTGTCTGATCCTGAGCAACGGTGAGGTCCTACCAGCTGAGGGACGATCTAAACGCCCCCAAAGGGAGGACTGGCTAGTTGCTCGGAGAATAGTTACAGCCTCGGCAGTGGAGTGTGCTGTGAATCATTTCCAGCCATTCAAGTCGCCAGGGGAGGATGGGGTGGTACCGGTCCTACTACAAAAGGGACTGGAGATTCTCCTACCCTTCCTTATCAGGCTGTTCAGAGCCAGTCTGGCCTGGAACTATATTCCTTCCAGCTGGACGGTGGTTAGGGGGGTTTACATTCCCAAATTGGGACGTAATGACCTCCTACCTACTTCACTGAGACCTCTCAGTATTACATCATTCCTCCTGAAGGGATTGGAAAAAATACTGGACGGACACATTAGGGGGAACATCTTACCCAAGAACCCCCTAAATACCCACCAGTATGCCTATCAAACTGGCAAATCAACTGAGTTAGCGCTCAATAACCTCGTCGAGAAGATCACACACTCTCTGGAAAATGGAGAGGTTGCGGTGGCGGCATTTCTCGACATAGAAGGAGCATTTAATAATGCATTACCGATCTCCCTCTACGAGGCCACTATCGCTAGGGGGGTGGAACCTACCATCTGTGGCTGGATCGGAAACATGCTGCACAATCGGACCATTATTACCTCATTACGGGGAGAGGTGGTCAGAATTAGGGCTGCGAGAGGGTGTCCTCAGGGGGGCGTTCTATCCCCCCTGTTGTGGTCCCTCTTTGTGGACGACCTGCTGGCTATCCTCGGACTCTGGGAGGTTGAGGTCCAGGCGTATGCGGATGATCTCGTCATAATGGTTAGAGGCAAATCTGAGGAGGAACTGTCTAGTACTCTTCAAGAAGCACTAAATGTAGTCAATGATTGGTGCCGTAGGGAACAGATGTCTGTGAACCCTCGCAAAACGATCATTGTCCCGTTCACCAGAAGAAGAAGGTTGGACAAATTAAAACCACCTAATCTTATGGGGGAAAACATTCCATTTTCGGACCAAGCAAAATATCTGGGAGTTATCCTAGATAAGAAGCTCAACTGGGACAGACAGTTAGAAAATGTTATCCGCAGGGCTAAGATGTCCCTGTGGATCTGCCGGAGAATCTGTGGGAACAACTGGGGAACAAACCCCCAACAGATGTACTGGCTCTATGTAGTGGTTATCAGACCTATGATAACATATGGAGCCATCGTTTGGTGGCCTAAGGTACTTCGTGGTACCGCGAGGGCCAAACTGGCTCATCTACAGAGACAAGCATGTCTGATGATAACGGGAGCGATAAGCACCGCACCATCAGTCGCTCTGGAGGTCCTCCTCAATATTCCCCCACTTCACATATGGTTGGAGAGGGTGGCGAGGTGGACAACGTACAGACTAATACAAACGGCAGATAACATGCCGAGGGAAGTCAGTCTGAGGGGGTCCGGACTCCTTGATGACAGTGATTGTCACAGGATTCTGGGAATGGTCTCGGACTTGATGCCTACAAAAATCAGCAGAGATCTGTCTTTCAAGACCGTCCTCCCGGAAAGGGAGGACTGGGACCGGAACCAATCGACCCTGTTGAGAGCGGACCTCTGCTGGATTTGTTGGGCGAAATATAGACATTAGGCGTGAGCCCCAATAGACCTTATGGTCGCGGTGGACGGACCGATATGGACCACTCACAATCTAACCTAACCTAACCATGTGACCAGACAACCCGGAGGGGTTGAGATCTCTGATGAGTGGTATACACCCTGAGCTTGGGGTCCCCACTGTGTGCTTCAAAATGGACGGAGTGTCTAGCACTGGTGGGGTCGAGTCTTAACGAACCCGGACGGGAGCTGAGATATTTAGAGATGGATTACAACTAGAGATTGAGGCCTCTTCTGTGAGCTTCGAAATGGGCAAACGTCCTCACTCGGATGCTGCTCGGCTGCGGGACTTCATGATACTGCTCGAGTCAAACACTGACGGATGTCTGGTCCAGAAGAACTCGGAGAGAGGTTATCTCTCTTTGAGCTTTGAAACGGGCAAGCGACCTCGCTCACATGGCAGCACACCTGTCAAACCAACTTTCACCCTTACAAATATCGTCTTCTGTGGGGAGCTCGATTTGTTGGGTGAAAGATAAGCAAACGCTGGCGGGTATCGGGTCAAGACGAACGCAGAATTGGATAGATCTCTAGGGGTGGATTACACCTGGAGACTTAGGCATACTCTGCGAACTTCGAAACATGCTAACGACGCTGCTTGGATGCTATTCGAGGGCAGGACTTCATGTTACTGTCTCGAGTCAATCAAACACTGACAGGGGCCTGATCCAGTTGAGCCTGGAGGGAGGCGGATACCTCTGGGGAGTGATATGCACCCGGATTTTGACGCCTCTACTGTGGGCTTAGGAAATAGACCATTGGCCTCGCTTGGTTGTTACTCGGGAGCGGGGTTCCAGATGATGTCGCCCTAGGTTGAGCGCTGGCGGGTGTCATGTGACGACCCGGAGGGGGTTGAGATATCTGATGAGTGGTATATGCCCGGAGTTTGAGGCCCTCACTGTGTGCTTCGAAACGGACAGACGGCCTCGCTTGGGTGATGCTCGGGAGTGGGACTCGATGGGATATCGCCTTGAGTCTAGCACTGGTGGTGAGATCACTAGGGGTGGATTACAACTGAAGATTGGATGCTGCTTGAGAGCGGGACTTAATGATACCGCCTCGAGTCAAACACTGACGGATGTCGGGTCCAGATGAACTCTTTGAGAGGTTATCTCTCTTTGAGCTTCGAAATGGGCAAGCGATGTGTATATATATATATATATATATATATATATATATATATATAATAGGTGACATTATGTGGTTGTCCGTATTGAAAAAGCTTGTAGGGAATAAATATGGGAGGTCCACAGTGCTCATTTGTATCTCGTCTATATTTCTGATTTTAATCGCTGGTGATATGTCTGTATTAGTGACATCTGTCTCTAATTAGGAACTGCTTCTAAAACAAATTCCGTTCTAAAATGAGTGATTATTATTTTTAATATCACGTAGCATTAAATTCTGAGAAGTCAGTATTCATAAAATTTAAATATTTTTAAGGGATAAAAGGTTGCTAGCTGCCTCATTTTTATTGAAACAGCAGATTTAGGGTGTCAAACATACTAGATTTCTGGGCGTTATTATTGAATCCAGATTGAAGTGGACAATATACATATCTTTTCCGTGTGGCAAATTAGAAACTATCTGTTTAACCATTAGAAAAAACCTAGAGGTTTTGTTGACTTGGCCAAACTGAGGACATACTACTTTGCAGTTATACATTCCGTAAATATCTTATGGTAATGTGGCATGTGGGTGTCATGTGATGTAAGGATTTTGGGGTTGCAGAAGATGGCCAATCAGATTTATGCTTTGTCTGGAGCCTCATGGCAGCTGTAGGGGTTTTCATAACTATTTTAGAATGTCTCATACCATTTTCTATTAATTGAGAATCACATAGAATGCCTGTAAAAATAGACAAATTGAGAACAGTATGTAAGCTACTTAACTATGCATATATTGAGTTGGTCAGCAAAAATTAATTCTGAGTTCCAGCTAAAACTCAGTGGTACTGATGGCATACATTAACAAAATTATTTAATTACTGGCACCTGGTGAATGCAGTCATTGACTCTAGTCTAATATACACTTGGGTAATTCTGTGTTTAAGACACCTCTTTAGTAAACAATCAATTCGGGTGAAATCGAAACGTGAACTGGACGCCGGAGGATGTGCACTGTTGCCAGATGAGTATTAGCAAGGGAAATTTTAAATATAGAAGGCAATCAAGGGGTGAACAAATGTTTTTATAATGTAAATAAATGATAGTATTGCATCATCTACATAAATCGATATTTAACATATTTTGCGGAAAGCACATGAAAAACGTGATATAGAAGGAAATCAAGGGGTGAACAACCTTAAAGCCCATTTTATAATGAAGCAATTTCTACTGACAACTGTCGATGATAAACATAACCGACAAAATGGCTCAAAATGGGCTTTAAGGTTGGAAAGTAAAATATAAACAAACACTTCTTAGGGAGGCCCATTTTGAGCCATTTTGTCGGTTATGTTTATCGACAGTTGTCAGTAGAAATTGCTTCATTACCATGAAACATTGCGATTTTTCAAAATAATATACTGCTTACCGTTTGCTATTAGCATATACAGTTGTATTTATCATCGGCAATTCGCAACGGAAATTGCTTCATTGACTTTACTAAAGTGTCATTCATTCACCTCACTATCCGGGAAATTTAGGTCTTTAACGTGCCCAACATCGCATGGGCACGGGACCGATGGCTTTACGCCCCTGCGAAGGGCGGAACGTGCAGATTACCTTGCTCAATCACAATGGCACAACCTCTGTTGATGTTACTGATGTACCAAAAAAGGGAGGAGAGGCGCACGTTTTTCCCCCTGGGACTGAAAATTAACTGTTTACATTTCCCTTTTCCTACTGCTTTCCGCAAAATATGTCAAATATCGATTTATGTAGATGACGCCATATTTTAATTTATTAACATTATAAAAACATTTGTTCACCCCTTGATTTCCTTCTATATCACGTTTTTCACATGCTTTCCGCAAAATATGTTAAATATCGATTTATGTAGATGACGCAATACTATCATTTATTTACATTATAAAAACATTTGTTCACCCCTTGATTGCCTTCTATATTTAAAATGACCCTTGCTTATACTCATCTGGCAACAGTGCACATCCTCCGGCGTCCAGTTCACCTTCCGATTTCACCCGAATTGTTTGTTTGAAAATTAATAAAACTTGAGTAATTCTGTGTTTAAAGTGCCTCTTTAGTAAACATACAATTCGGGCGAAATCGGAACGTGAACTGGACGCGGGACGATGTGCACTATTGCCAGATGAGTATAAGCAAGGGTCATTTCAAATATAGAAGGCAATCAAGGGGTGAACAAATGTTTTCATAATGTAAATAAATGATAGTATTGTGTCATGTACATAGATCGATATTTGACATATTTTGCGGAAAGCAGTAGGAAAACGGAAATGTAAACAGTTAATTTTCAGCAATTGTGGTCTAGGGGAAAAAACGTGTTATAGAAGGAAATCAAAGGGTGAACAAATGTTTTTATAATTTTAACGTTCCGATTTCGCCCGAATTGTATGTTTACTAAAGAGGCACTTTAAACACAGGATTACCAAAACTTGAACAATTGCTTATGGCCTGAGGCCGGAGCCATTAAAAAAGGGTACTAGCTCAAACAGTTATTTTTAACACACATATACACATTTGCTCAACTTCATATTTGATATGTCGGTATAACCTCAAACATACCTGCTTTGTTGTTTCTTTATCTAAATCTATTAAACTGGCCTGTTTTATCAATTTTAACTTCTTTAAATTTTCTCCCAGTATCCTTTCTTTTGATTTTATATTCTTTCTAATATCAACTATGCTTGGTTTAGTAGATGACCGTAACATTGGGGCCTTCTTGCCTGAAAAATAAATGCAAAGTTTTCATCCAAAAACATCATGTAAACTTCTAAATTACTTCTAATTAACCCTTAACAGGAAACCAGCCAGAGAAATAATTGTCTGCTGAAGCTAAACTGGCTATTGTAGCTGGATTAATTTTTTTTTCATATATGAAGTATATTAGTAAGAAATCACAAGATTAAGCCAATAGCTTTGTTTTCCATCATATTTTCAGTGTCACACCTCCTAAGCCTGAGGAACTTAAACTAGGCCCATAAGTAATAATGGTTAAAATGATTTACCTACCTTTTGCTAACTTTTGACCGGATTGATTATAACCACAAATATTTTTAACTTTCTTTTTAGGACCTAAAATATAATAACTGTTATTTTCATGTAACTTATAATAATAATAATATTCATATTACACTCACCTTTACGTAAAGATTTTACTGTTTCAGGATCTACAATTTCCAGACTTTTTTTCAACAATGCGAAAGACATTATTTCTGATAGGTTTTATAGGATTATCATGTTATAAAGTCATTATTTTGTGTTCCGTTCACAGAACACGTTCCGCGGCTAGTGCTTAGTGCTTTGATTAGTTTTATTCAAAGAGGTTGTATACAACCTCTTTGGTTTTATTCAAAGAGGTTGTAAGGGATAGAGGTAACAAAGGTGCAGTTTTGCAATACAAGAAGCCTGTACACTTTTCCTAACTGGGCGGAGTTCGGTGACTTGAGTGGGAGAAACGTCAGGGACGTATTTAGGAATTTTTAGTTTGGTTAGAAATAAAACTGAAATTATTCAATCATTGAAATGTAATGCTTATTCATGAATTTCTTAAGCTTTTGTATAAATAGGTAACCTAAAAAGGTTCGGAACGCAGCAAGTGCGTTATGATAGTGAATTTTCATAACAATATTAAATAATATATTTATATAAGCTGTAAGATTTAGCCTTATATTAAAAGTTATGAAAATTAATTTATTTAATTAGGAACAGTAAAACAAGGTAAAGAAGGACAAGCAAAAACATGATCTATGACATATATTTATAGAGTAATTTGGGTACAAAACTCAAACAAAGCAATTGATAAACAGGAAATATACTCTAGAAAAATACACTAGAAAGCTGAAAAAAAAATCCTTTGGTTGATGCATTGAGGGTGATTGTATGCATGCAGGAGAAGAACCCCCAGGAGGAAGAGGGTTTCTGCTCCTCACCCAAAAATTCGGGGGGTTCTCCTTCCCCTTGTGCATGCATACAACTACCTTCAAAGCATAAAGCACAAGAAAAATTTCTTGGGAGCAACCCACAAGAAGGTTGCTGGACCTGGGCGAATATGGGGTAGACAGGGTTTAAAGGAGGTATTGCTGTAAAATGTGAAAAACGCATGTTTTCAAAGTCCCTTAATTTTCTTGGGGGTTGTTTGCCAGAAAATTTGTCTTGTGGCCGAGGAAGGTTCTAAGCATGTTGCTGGAAAAAAATATCTAAAACCCTCATGCAGTCAACTGCAAATTTACCGAAATTACATTCTACTTCGTCGCCTATAATGTCTTTTTCAGATAATGTAGAATACAGAGCTAAATTAAATAGGTTCACTTGCATTTTCATTTCTTTTTTATTTTTATATTACATTTATAAGCACAATATGCGTATAATTAAGGAAACCCTTAATTAACATTGCAGCAACACAAACTTGAAAAGTGGAGAAATTATTTACAGTATGTTAACAGTTATAAACTTGATATCATCATGTTACAGTAGTATTCTGATAATAAAAAATTACATCTAACTGTATGCACACAACAGCTGGTGTGTTACGAGATGTGATGAAACGCCAAACTGACTGTACCACAGCATTAGCATAATATTATTATGCTGCCACATTATCATATCTCTCTAGTAATGGTATCATGTCAAAAACCTACACTAGAGGCTAAATTTCCAATTTCTTCTTTGTTTATGGTGTCTGTTTCTACTGTCCTAAATTTCCAATTTGATATTGACAATAAATAACACTACCACACAATGACAAATGACAGCTGAGCTTCAGCACAGACGCAGTCTAACAAAGTTGTCGGATAGAGTAAATTATGATCGGAGGGATACCTAAGTTAAAAATCATGAGAAATGGGTAATTCGAAATTTGCAGGTATTAAATACAGTATTTTTTAACTGACTGATAAAATTAAATTTTATAAAATGTTTTCTTTATTATCAGAAGTTGTAAAAATTTCATATGTTTATACATGAAAGGTTTAACTACATGAAATTTCTGAAGATCGGGCAACCCCGGTCAGCAACATCTTGACATCTGGCAATGGTTGTAACTTCCATTGTTTAGATTTTATCTACAATTTATTTAAATAGCATAACAGTACAGGTAGCTGTATTGCTCTGCCTCTGTCCAACATTGTAGATATTGCATTACAGAATTTGAAGTGATGTCGAGGATTATTTTATTATTAATTTCGAATAACTTCATTTTTCTTTGATCAAAAAAACTTGAAAATTGGTACACAACCACATCTCAGTATGTTCTTTTAAGTTGTAAATTTTCGTTCCAATCACTTAAACAATTTGAAAGCTATTGCGTTTAAAAAAATATATTTAATTTTTTGTTAGGAAAAACTATGCGTTAAGATCTGATGAACGAACTCATCCAAGCCATTAGCAAAATAAGCGTAATTCCAAAATTTTCTCCAAATCAGTGAAATATTTTTTGGGTTATTGGTTGGATAAATTGTTGGATGAATATATTGGATAAAGTTGTATATTCAAAAGGTTGGATAAATAATAATAGCTTTTATTTCAACAACAGAAGAAAATACAAAATAAAGTACATTGTACTGTTTACAAATTAATGTTAACATTCCTTGTCTTTTTTAAAGAAATAGAGATTAATTTCATTGATTGCTGTTGCCCTTACTTCGTGAAACTGGTCCATACTTCATACAGACTTGGAGACTACTTCTCTGGCTTCACTGTTGGTTTTCGTTTTTGTAGGTGAAGGACGTAGCCAGCGCGTAAGCTAACTGAAGCAAGTGGCCCTTCTGAATTCTAGATGTTCTTCAACGTCTCTGTTACTGGTTTTGCTGCTTGATAGTATCCTCAGACAGAAAAAAATTGAATTAATACGAAATCATGACAATTACAAATAAAGATCTGTTGCTATTTTATGATGTTATAATCAAAAAAATCTTTAAAAGTGAAAATAAAGTAAAACAAATATGACGGATGACGCCTTTAAAATGTCTACGTGATGTATATCAATATTTAACATAAAGATAGAAGAAACCTATAACAGTAATAACTATAATAACAATTACAACAATAAAATAACTAAACAAACACATTAATAAAGCAGACTATACAATGAAAATATCGACACACATCATGTCTTATAACAACTTTTTGGAAAAAATAGTTAGATTTATGTTGTCTGATTTATTTAATTAGGAAGAAGAATATCTCAGAAATCCTAAATATTGTCGTGTACATGCTTTTTTACTTCTAAAGCTTAAAACAAGTCTAGTTTACACTTGTCATGACAAAAATGTTGTGGTTTTATGCCGTTATTTACTGTGGGTCTATGTTGGGTATCAATAATATGTTTTGCAAATGTAGATTTGTCAGCATGGTTATTTCTAAATGCAAAAATATGTTCTTTGTATTGGGTGTTAAAATTTCTAGAAGTTTGATCGATGTAGATTGCGTTACGTGTGCATTTCACAAATTTTGAATACCTATACAAATACAAAAGTAGCTTTTAAATCTTATAACATGACGCTTGATTTATTAGATTATTTCAAATAATTGATTGGAAGTATTATCACAGATGATGGTAAGTGTAGGAAAGGTCTGAAGAGGATCGCGATGGCAAAACAAGCATTCAATAACCACAGTACTGTTCTCACTAATAAACATTTTAACCTGTACATGAGGAACAAATGCAAGTCGTACGTGTATGGAGTATGGTAATGTATGGGGCGGAAACTTGGGCTGTAGTTAAGCAGGATATGAAGAGAATATAAGCTTTTGAAATGTAGACAAGAAAAATTTCAAAGACAGTGCAGGTTGATAGAAAGACGCTTCAAAGTGTGCTAGGAGAGGTGAAAGAATAAAGAGGGTTGCTCAAAGAAATAGAGAGGAAGCTAAAATTTATTGGTCATATTATAAGACATAATAACTTTCCGATAACATTATTTGAAGGACATACGAGTACTTGAAATGTACACTGAATTATTGGCCCTTAAATAAGAGAAGTTTGTTATAAACAGCCCTTAAACTTCTACTTTTATCAAATAGATTTTTGTTATAATGATGTATTCTAATAGAAACATACATAGAAGATATTAGTTTAATTAGATGGCCATAATGACAAGTCAAAAGATTTTGTTCTCGAAAGTGAACTTCAAGTTTTTTAAATATGCTGTTTTGGTTTATTATAGTTTTTAATATTCGCATGTTTATTTCCTTTACATTTATAATCACCGCAGATTCATTTAAGTATGTTTGAAGAACTTTTTCTGCAATAGTGCAAATAGATATTACATCGTCAGATGGGTATGTGAGGAGTTGACCTTTGTCTTTCTGATCTATAAACGATGTTAATAACACAGACCTCTCCCCAACAAGTTCACCCGCGCATTCTTCGCATCTCAGAGCTTTTGTTATTTTCCTTACTACATAGCCAGATATATATGTCACGACTTCTTTCTTAAACTCTGATATATTCATATCTAATATTTGAAGAACTGTGTCGTCGTCAAAATTATCTATTTGACTCATGTCTTCATCTGGTTCTTCAGATATTCGTTCTCGCCCACAAGTTTTATTTATTACCTCAATGGGTGACAGAATAGGAATTGCTTCCAAAGGGATACAATTTCCTTTAAATGAATCTTTTAATTCAAGATGCACCATCATCCTTTTATATGCACTTTTAAATTGCTTTGCTGATGGGTTATTGTTATAGCCTCCCATGGATCTAATTTGCCCAAAAAAAAGCTCAATATGATCCTGACTGATTTTGTAAGTGGGAAAATACAGCAAAAAATTATTGTCGGCAATTAAAGTTTTATAAACAAATTGCAAACTTTGTATGCAAAATAAAAAGCCAATTATACCCATTTTTCTACCACTCTCACACAGAAGCGGTCCATCAATTATCCTAAGTGACGTTAAATATTGTGATAGCTCTTTTAAAAATACATTAATGTTTTCAAAATTTTCTGCGTTTATTGCTTTCTTAAAATCTGAATTGTTTAAATTTCTAGAATTAAGAATGTCAAATAAATTGTTTATAAGTCGGATAAATTTCACAGTTCCCTCACATTCTTTGAACTCCTCAAGATGTAAAACTTCATTGCAATATTCCAAAGAATGTGCCACTGAGTGGCTAAAAAGTTGTGTGGCTAATTTAACCTTCATTTTTTGGTTTGTATAAAATATATGCGATATTCTTAATTTATTTGCCAAATGAACGCCCTCCTGATCCTGTAACTCATTTAATTTTACTAAATAATCCCACTTTATATTTTCCCCATTCTCATCAATTATTAATTTTTTATCGCCTAATGTGTTTCTTATCAGTTTGATCATATGACATGGATCAAAAAAGACTGCAATTTTCCTACCTGAACTAGGATCAACAAACGTAGAGTTAATGTTCCTCCAATTCAAATCGCAGCCAAGTTCTTTTGCTAACGTTAGGTTATTTGTTGCCTCATCAAAAGTTATTGAGACCACGTATATGCCCGACTCATTTAGTAGCGTTAAACACTGTAATACCAAATTTTGTTTTTGTGTACCCCTTAAAGAGTCGATTAAAAAATATCCAAGAGGAAGCTTCCATGATTGATTAATGCTAACAAGCATAAAAACAAGAGCTTCTTTGGCTACAGGGTTACAATCGGTCTCAAGATTTGTACCAAAATCTACAAACCCATAATATTTTACCCCATCCCATTCTATATGTTGGCGAATTGCCATCTCATCTATGACTAAAGAACATATAAGTTTTCCATTTGTGCTTTCTGATTTTGACTTTAATAAGTTGAACACCTCTGACGTAAAACCAGCTTCCCCATTAACGCTTTGATACCATCTAGATATAGTTTTTGGATGAGGAAGAGCCGAGTTAAATGTGTTTCTGACAAAACTGTAAGCTTTGGGAGAGTAATAATGCAGCGTAAGAGAAAAAGCTTTAAGTTGATTTTCATACTTATGTTTACGACCTAATTGTCTTTGTAAAAATTCTTCATTAGGTCCTATTTGCATTAATGTTTCTAATGTTTCGTCGGTTACTTTACCTTTTAGTTGTTTGATTATATTCGCAAGGGTTGCTGTTCTCTTCTTATAATGATGAACACTACTGCTGAGCCGTTTAATTTTTTTTCGTGCATCGAATAACTGCTTCTTCAGTTTACGTTTGCGCGGTGTAACAACCTATAAAAAATGTTCAGTGATAAACCATTTATTTTCTCAAGTAAAATGAATATATAAACAAAATTTCCAACAACACATTTTGGTTAATAGTGGTTGAGATAAATTGCAAAACAGTTGTTTCTAACTTATTTAATCATGGACTATACAAACTTAAACACCATATAAAATGTGATGGAATAACATATTAGGTTTTTTAAAATTATACTGATTTCATAAACGGCAAAAACTGAATTTAACTCACCATGTCCTTCAAAGTGGGTGGCATTGAAGGTGTTTTCATTTCAGCAAATCCTAAACTACTAAACGATCTTTGCGGTACCTCTACAACAGTTTTCTCTTCATAAAAACCAGCACTTGTTGATGGCCGAGAATAATCCATTACAGGTACATTGCTACCAGACCAAGTACTAGTTGACAGGTCAGCTGCAAATGGCACATTGATAGCAGTTATATCAGTCATTGGCTGCTCGCCAAAAACGACTTGTGTTGATGGCTTGTTTGTTACCTGCATAAATAAATTTGAAACGAATACCATTAATGTAAATTTGCAGGGCTATTTAAATTACGATAAATATCATAACAATATATTACGTGAATGTAATTAGTAGCATAGTTACTAGAGATGAGCGATATATAGCTACCGGTGATTTAATCGCTTCTATTAAAAGATCGCTGTTAGTAGCTGTTATTAAAACACAAAACAACAGCGATTGTGAAAACCGAGATTTACACAAATCATTAGAGTAATTATTTCTATGAAATTCATCTTATACTAAAAACTCCATGACAAACAGCAATTGCTGTATTCATAATACACGCAATCGCAGTTTGTGCGAGCGAGTAGAAGTATCTGTATACTTTCCTTCTCGCCATTATTAGAATACAACATTTCTCCTTTTCTTATAGGTAGAAAACGAAAAACTCATGATACAAATAACGCGAGATATGATAATGAGACTATCTATTTTTAGAACCGTCACGCGCATGGCGTCATGTGGTGAGTCCAATGCAATAATAATATGCTGTCGTACAGTGGAGTTTGACGGTTCATCACAACCCCTTAACAAATTAGGTATTTTACTGATATTTGAGTGCATACAGTTGGAATTAACTTTTTAAGATCAGAATACTATACTATGATTATGTGACATGATGATCAAATCAAGTTTATGAATGTTAAGGCCCCCTGTAAATGTCTACGAACGTCTTCTCTACTTTTTAAGTTTGTGTATCACCAATGCTAATTCAGGGCTCCCCTTAATTATTATACTTCACTTGTGCATATATATATATATATATATATATATATATATATATATATATATATATATATATATATGTAATATAAAAATGGAATGGAATGTAACTTCAACCACATTAAAGTGACGTATAGAAACTTTTTGATTGCGAATGACTTTGTGTTAAGTGTGTAGTTGGCCTTCTATAACGTTACTCACCATGTGATGTCATAGGAGGGGACGGGGCATATGCGCAATATCATATATCTTGTAAGTCATTATATCATGGAAAAACCTGCTGAATCTAGAATTAAAGCAGCACCGAACTGTAGCATATATATGCCTTCCAACTTTTTCATTATATTAAAATAAAAATAATATGTAGATTTCTCTCATCGTATATTCTTGTAATATGCTAATTTTATAGAACTTTTATTAATAGTAAAAATCTGAGTAGTTTTAAAATTAATATATAATTTAAAAGTTATCTGAAGATCATATTGTGGTTTCAATTAAGCGGTTAACACTAACACCTTGTAAGTGTTTAAAATAATAGCATACGCACATGCAGCATTGTAAATGGCTAAACCACAATCGCAGTAGCTGTTTAAAGTCCCTGTTATTTAAAAATAGCCATCACTGATATCAGTGCCATTGAAAAACCGCTGTTTGGCTATATATATATATATATATATATATATATATATATATATATATATATATATATATATATATATATATATATATATATATATATATATATATATATATATATATATATATATATATATATATATATATATATATATATATATATATATATATATCACTAATAGTTACATAAATTAATAACCTTGATTCAGTACTTACCAATACAGGTATAGAACTTTTTTTTAAGTATACTGCAAAAGGTGATTTTTCTAAATCATAAGATTCCTCGGTAAAATGTAAATTGCACACATTTGAGTTCATAAAAATATCTTCATCGCTTAAATTTAATGCTCGTTTCCAAGCCTCGTATCTTTCACCAGCTTTGGGAAATCTGAAAATAATATCTCAAATTATCTACTTTATCAGTGACTGAACCTCTAGAAAGATGCAGTAATAGATAAAACAAAACTATTCTACTTTTTTTCTGCTTCTACTGGAACTACATAGGTAAATACATCTAATTCAAATAATAATTGCCAAACAAAATGCCTAATTTCATTACAAATATTCAATAAATAATGCATTATTAAGATTTTATTTCTTGAAAAAACACAATTGACAATAATAAATGCTAAAGATTTAACAAAAGCAATACAATGTGTAAATACGGACCTGTGAAAACCAATAAACATTTGGCGCCAAACAAGGAAACAGAAGACATGTAAACAACTTACCGAAATAAATGCACAGTTGCTTTATCCTTTTCATAATTGGCACTTTTATTGTACATACAGTTCTTCACAATACACCTTGGCATTTTTTAACTTTTACACTCTTAAAACACTGCTAAAAAACGGCAAAACACACAAGATAACCTCTAATCGCAAATCAACAAACACTTCAAATACTTGTTGACAGCTGACAATAACTTCAAGAGCGGTTGGGGGAACGAATCAAAACAAAACACATTAGCGCGTTATTCAAAATTTTGTTTGTGATTGGACGGTGACAGGAGTGGGAAATCGACAGGCTGCAAACTCGGCTTTGTTCCCTCTAACATATACAACCTCTTTGGTTTTATTATAAGTTTTATATATCTATGGTTTTAGCCAACGACGTATAGAGAGTACGTCATTGGTTTTAGCCTTTAGCCAAATACTCAAATACTATATATAATATATACTATATAGTAAACGTTGAATATAGGGTACAGGCAAACTGAGCATGTCACAAATAACGTCACATCACGATTAAGGTGAAGCTGTGCTGCCAGATGTAAAAATTTAACTCCAAACTAGATTGTAAGGCTAGATGAATTTTCGCAACAATTAGAACCCTAGACCAGTTTCGCTCTCATTATAGCTCTTCAGTACGGCATACTAATTTCAGCAAAAATCCCCCTTTTTTTGTTGTTTATTTTTTATTTTATTTTATTTTTCAGGGGGGGGGGGGAATGCTCATGAAGACCCCATTCACGACCCCGTAGGTGCCGTGGGATATCGAGGTACTGTGAGACTGTACTCACTAAAACCCACTCCCTGGGAGTACCGGACCTTAGTCCATACCATCGTCGGAAAGATTTCACACAATGACTTTTTGGGTATGAATGTTTCCATTCTGTTTTTGCCGCGGGGGGGTTAGCGGGTAAGTTTACGCTTTGGACGCATATGCTTATGTGGAAGTTGCTCGTCGTAGTTGGTGGCACTACGGAGAAGAGCATTTGGGTGAGAAGCGGCTTTTGCGAACTGAGTTGTGTTAAAAATACACCTATAAAGTAATACGGCTATAGTAGCCTTTCAACCCTAAGTGAGTGGGGGACGTGCCGCCACTTAGCTGCGGAACCAAATAGTATGTTGTCACGCCAGCTCCAAATAACACAAAGTGTTAAAAAATAGAGAGTGTATACAACTAACTAATAATTTAGTAAATTGTTAGCCCTGGCCCATTCCTACCCTAATATAGGGACAAAGTATGTAAGGCTAGATGCATTCTCGCAACAATTAGAACCGTAGACCGGTTTCGCACTCATTAGAGCTCTTCAGTACGGCATACTAATTGCAACTAGCGTAACAACATACTACTTGGTTCCGCAACTAGGTGGCGGCACGTCCACCACTCACTTAGTGTTGAAAGGCTGGCTACTATAGCCGTATTACTTTCTAGGTCTATTTTTGCTGCAATTTGTATGCCGTACTGACGAGCTCTAATGAGAGCAAAACCGGTCTATGGCTCTAATTGTTGCGAGAATGCATCTAGCCTTACATACTTTGTCCCTATATTAGGGTAGAAATGGGCCTGGGTTAACAATTTACTTAATTGTTAGTTAGTTGTATACAGTCTCTATTTTTTTAACACTTTGTGTTATTTGGAGCTGGCGTGACAACATACTACTTGGTTCCGCATCTAGGTGGCGACACGTCCACCACTCACTTACGTTTACCGAATATGTTGACAAACGTCAACATTTTTTGGCCATTACATTTAGGGCTGGTGGCAGCCATGATACAAATAACGAGAGATATGATATTCAGACTACCTATTTTTAGACCTGTCACGCGCATGGTGTCAGGTGGTGAGTCCAATGCAACAATAATATGCTGCCGTGCAATGGGGTTTGACGTTTCATCACAACCTCTTAACAAATTACGTATTTTACTAATATTTAAGTGCATACAGTAGAAGTAATAAAAATGAAAAAGATTAAATTTAGTGCTGCGATCTATATTATCTGAAAAAGACAATATAGGCGTAACTTCAACCGCATTAAACTGACGTATAGAAACTTTTTGATTGCGAATTACTTTGTTTTAAATGTGTAGTTGGACTTCTATAACGTTACTCATCGCGTGACGTCATAGGAGGGGGCGAGGCATATCATATCTCTTATAAATCATTATATCATGGGTGGCAACGATGGCGCCTGCTGAACATACCGATAATATCATGGTTATTTGTATCATGGGTTAGCACCATAGAGAAAAGTACGTATTCTACATGCTTAACAATTAACAATAGTAGTTTGAAAAGTCAAAAGTTGCTGTGGAAGGTTCAAGACCGTTCTTTGACCATCAAATTATTTCATAAGTATTAAAAATCCCTTCTTTCTACAATAAACAACGCAAAGTTTTATTTCGCTAAAAATGTATAACGTTCGGGGACCAAGTAAGATTGTAGCGAAAACCACAAGAAGAGGTAAAATAATTGAATAGTTATTTAGAATTCGATCTAATAAGAAAATCTTTTGCTTTTAAGGAATATCTCAAAATATCGACAACTTGCGAGATTACAACAGAAACAAATCAGTCGACAACGACGAAAATGAAGTAATTAAGTGAGTAGTTTATAATTTTTATCATGCATTGCATATAATTCGACATTTAATTTACAGCGGCCCCAAACCTGTGTTTCATAAAAAGACTACCATTATTCAACACCGAGAGGAAGAGATATCTCCACAGCATGAGGAAATCATAAAATTTATTCAGGAATGTATGTAAGTTTTATATATTATCAAATTAATGCTGTAAAAGTTCATTTTTGTCTTGCATAACCCTACTTTTTAAAAATAGATTTTTTCAGCTATTTATACCCTATAATGTTTTCGTTTTTGTTTTTTCATGAACCATATAATAATGACGATTTTCGTCTCGATCGCAGTGAAAAACCTTTGATTAATTTTTATTATTTCAATGTCTAGCGATGTCATGTAAACCCCTTATTGAATAGGTAAATATTCAACGAAAAATATTAAAAAGAAATGTTGGTAAATTTGCAGATTAACTCCCGAACGCTTTTCAAAAAATTTCTTTCTGAAACATGCCCTGGTTGCACAAATCACGTGAAAAATTTCTTGTTCACAACCCCCAAGGAAGTTACGGGACCAGGAGTGAATAGGGGTGCTGGGCGGGGTAGGTGGTGAAAAGGAAATATGAGCAGGAAATGCAAAGAAAACGGCTGGAAAGCAGTCTTTTTCACATCCTGAAGCCATGTCTCCCGTAAACCCCCCGCACAGCACCCCTATTCGTACCAGGTCCCGTGTAACTTCCTTGGGGGGTATTAACAAGAAATTTTCTCGTGGTTTATGCAATGAGGGTGGTGACTGTATGCAAGCAAGAGGGGGAAGGAAAATCTCCACGACGAAGCAGACAACACAATTGGAACACTACAGGAAGGAAAACCCATGTAACAATATGAGTACCCAAGTATGTAAAGCGAAAAGAGAACATACCATAGCAAATACTGTCAAATCACCATAATTTAAAAAAGAGAACAATAAATTTACATAACACTCACCTTTTGCATCTCAAGCAAATGAGGTAGGTCTGGCCCTTTGCGCAGACCACCTTCGACCTTGTATTTTAACAGCCTGCGACATCGCAATTTCCTCATTGCAAATACAATGTAGAAAACAAATAACACGCTACAGACCAAGAACAGGCCATACATGCACATTAAACCACTACAACACTAATGGTTATTAACAGAATAAGGTAAACAATGCACAATTTCAGAAATAATGCCCGGGAACACATGAATATATAAGAAACCGTCTAAAGGCACACACATGCTAGCGGCATACTGAAAGCAAAGTAATAAACAGGCCGATGGTCCATGTGTCTAGAATATTCTAGAGATTCCCAAAGTCAATGTGAACTTTATGTCCACTGTAATGTTTAGGAGGAAAAGGGTTGTCCCGGGACAGGACCGTACTGGGAAATTGTTAAAAAACTGTGTAATGTGTAGGGAACTTTAAATGCCAATAACTCTGGAAATAAGAGAGAACAAAAGGTAAGATTAGTGTTACCATGCATGTATGTATGATAGCCTACTTTATCTATCAGCAGTGGATGTTTTTAAAATCGTTTGGGAGTTAATCTGCAAATTAACTGAAATATTTTAAAGTTGCCAACATCTTATTGTTCTGCTTCACATGTAGTGATTTCAATTAGGTACCCAGCTTAATTTATTAGTGTTTGTTTTGTTGGGAAATAATTTCCATTTATAGCTCTTTATACTTGTGTACTATCTGACCCGGTAGATATTGTCCTGTCCAAATCTCAATATGTCAAACGACCTTTGTGCACGTAGTGAAATAAATCGGAGAAAAAACACTTTCAGTTTTTCTAGACAACCTTTTCTTTCCCTAAAAACCCTATTTGGACCATTACGAACATTTTAAAAATAAAATGAGCCCAATCGGTCCAGCCGTTCTCAAGTGATGTTCTTACCAACGGACAGAATTTAATTTTTATTTATACATATTTACGTTTCGTTATTTTAAAATGCTAGGGTTGGAGCTGTGAAGCAATAATTATACTGCATGACTTTAACACATGTATTAGTGCTATTATCTTGAGTAAGTCTATGTATTATTCATTCTCTTAAAAAGTGTGTAGTTTGAGTGATAGTTGACCTTAAAATAGTGAAACGGGCTCCTTTATTGGATATTTCTCAATACACATTTTCAATATAAAAGTCAATCATGAAAGTAATTTTTCCAGCATGGAATTCAGTGTGTGCTGAAACAGAACAATCACCCACTGAATCTGAAGAAAATGGCAGCACAGAAGGTAAGTTTAAAGTATGCATGAACATTTGAACATGTAGGTATTGTGAACTCTGGTTTACTCACTACATTCTGCCGATGAATATATAACATCACTGTGCACCTATATTTTAATTTTACAAAGATGGTAACAGCGAAAGAAGATATAAGTTGAAGTTAGTGCATTACTAATCTTTATGAACTGCAGTTTGTGCTTCTTGTTTTGTTACCAACTTTTTTTTATTTTAATGTCTGCTTATTTTCACGACTATGTCTAATCGCCGGCACCAGGGAGCAGTTTTCACTGCAGTATCCTCGAAATTTTGTATGTTTATAATATAACACTCATGTCCAGAGATACCAATTCTACTTTGGCTTTCGGGCTTCCGCATGCGTAATAAGTTACCGGGATAGTTTTATGTGACCTAGGGCGGCCGGGTATGATTATTACATTGCCTTATATGGAATAAAAGCGGCCATCATTTTATTATATATATATATATATATATATATATATATATATATATATATATATATATATATATATATATATATATATATATATATATATATATATATATATATATATATATATATATATATATATATATATATATATATATATATATATATATATATATATATATATATATATATATATATATATATATATATATATATATATATATATATATATATATATATATATATATATATATATATATATATATATATATATATATATATATATATACAGTGTGTCCCAAACTAGATGGGAATGTATTGCTATCTCCGTTATTATTAGAGATAGGAAGACGTTTAAATTAACAATGTTTTGTATAATTTCATCCTCGTTCCAAATATGAATTGTATTTTGCCCTGCCTTTCCGTTTTCGAGTTATTTGGAACAAAACAGAATTTGTCGGTTTCTTTTTTCTTTAATATCTAAGTGGGCGTTCATCTGACATGTCTAAGACTTGCACATTATCAAGACACTTTTTACAGAGTAATCTTTTTGTGCTATTCTCAACTTTGGATTGTCATTTGTTTTTGAGCTACAGGTATCAACGTTTGTATTATGACAACCATATTTGATTTTTTGCTCATGTGATAAGCCTGTGAAAAGAGCTTTCCAATGATTTACAACATTCTTGAGAAATCTTGTAATTGCACTAACAATTTTGAGAAAAACCGTTTTGAGGATAGTAGGCTATGAAGTCTAATACCAGAAAACAAATGACAACAAAAAAGGTGTTCAAAAAGCAGAAGGCCATGGAGTCTAACAATAGACTTCTACTATATAAAAAAAAAAGGAACTTTGTATGCACCAATGGATCGGCCCATTATTACAAATGATATTTTACATTACATTATTCTAAAAAATCGTTATAATTTAATTAAATAGGTAAACCTAGTAAATAACTAAATTAACTAACATAATTCAATAAAAAGCAGATTAATGATTTACGAAGACGCATTTGAAAATTGTTTGATTTTTAAACGTAAGTCAACTGAAAAACAACAGAAGAAAGATTGCTATGGATACAACACTATCGCCACAATTAAGAATACTGTGATTCTTAATTATCTGAACAATTTGAGGTGTATTTAACACGTTGCTTAAAATTTTGTACTAAATAGTTTGTTTACTGTTTATTTTAAATATTATTCAACAATATGTTCAGTAATGAAGAATATTGCTATATATGAACATCATTGTGATTCAGTTGATCGTGTTTTGTCTGATCATCCCAATTCTAACGTCGTCTGTGGGGACTACAACCTCCCGAACGTTACCTGGACAAGCAGTGCTGAGAGTGCTCCAGTTATTAGTGGTTACAGTCCATCAGCCTCACTTGTTTCAAACTATTTTGGCTTTTGGGGCTTGTTCCAAAAAAAAATTTGTACTTAATGAATTGAATAGATCTTTAGATTTAGTTTTTAGTAATATAGATAACATATATGTTGGTGCGTGCTTGGATCCGATTTTTCCTGCTACTACATATCGTGTGTCCTTGGACATTTATTTTTCACTTGAGACTCCTCCAACTGAACCCTATGAAGAGTATTTTTATGACTTTCGTAATGCCGATTATTATACCATGAATTATTTTCTTTCCGAGTTCGACTGGGAATATCTTGAGTCATTGGAGATAAATGATGCTGTGAAATGCTTTTATGACGTTCTGTTTAATGCCGTGGATCGGTTTGTTCCAGTTAAGAGATGTAAAAAAATCATGTTTCCCTCCTTGGTTTAGTGTCGAGCTTAGAGGCATGATAACTGAGAAGAAGAGGGCACACAGTCAATATAAGAAATATGGTAGAATAGATGATTATATTAGGTTTTCTGGTCTCCAGGAGGAATGTAGGAATCTTCGTGATACTTGTTACAGAAAATTTATTGCTTATACTTAGAATAATTTTGAAAACAATCCGGGTTCTTCCTGGTCTTATATTAACAAGTTGAGGATGGTTCATGATCTTCCTGAGGCTATGTATTATGGTGATGTTGGAAGTGATTCTTTGCATGATTCAATAGGTCTTTTTGCTTTTTTTTCTCATCTGTGTATGACGGTCAAGCTGGGAATGTCGGTCCCGATCCTCATTTTCGTGAGTTGGTAAATATGACTATGCCTAGTGTTACTTCTGCTGATATCATTGATCGTATTTGTAGTTTGAAAGATAAATTTGCTTACGGTCCAGATGGAATCCCCTCCCATCTGCTAAAATCTTGTGCCTTCACCTTGACAATTCCACTGAGGATTCTCTTTCACAGGTCTTTGTTGTCTGGCGAGTTTCCACATGTTTGGAAACATTCTTATTTGATGCCCGTTCATAAGCAGGGACCAAAGCATTTGGTTACTAATTATAGAGCTGTTTGTATTCAGTCAGAGATACCCAAACTACTTGACTTTTTTGTCTCTAGACATATAACTTGGGAATGCAGACATGTTTTCGTCGAACAGCTGCATGGTTTTCTTAAAGGAAGATCTACAACAACCAACCTTCTTCTTTACCAGAATGTATTGGTCTCAGCTTTGGAGGATAGGTTACAGGTTGATTCGGTGTATACAGATTTCTCCAAAGCGTTTGATAAGGTTAACCGCCGCCTTATTATTGTCAAAGCTTGCATTGTTGTGTTTTAATGCCAATTTGTTGTCTTGGGTACGCAGCTTCCTTACGGGTGGGTTCCAGAGTGTAAAGATCAGAAACCTCATTTCTGATAGTATTACTGTTTCTTCAGGAGTTCCTCATGGTTCACATTGTGGACCAGTCCTCTTTAATCTTTTTATCAATGATGTCGTACATTCTCTTAAGCATAGTCAGATTTTGATGTTTGCTGATGATATCAAAATTTTCAAGATTGTTCGTTCCAGACAGGACGCTTTACTTTTACAGGAAGACTTAAATCGTTTTGCTCGGTGGTGTGGTGACAATCTTCTGACTCTGAATGTTGATAAGTGTTTCTGCATTACATTCACTAGAGCTCAGTTTCCCATTGACTTTGTGTACTTCATAGGCTCTAATGCTTTACAGAGGAAGGAAATGATTAAAAACTTGGGCATTGTATTGGATAGGGAATTATCTTTTAAGGATCACATAGAATACATAGTATCTAAAGCATATAAAATGTTAGGATTTATTCATAGATCAACTCTGGATTTTTCATGCAATTAGCTTGAGAAGATTGTATTGTGGTCTGGTTCGCTCTTTGTTGGAATGCTCTTCTGTAGTCTGGAGTCCGAATTACAATATTTATATCAATCAGATTGAGGCCATACAAAATAGATTCTTGAGAATTTGTGCTTACAGAATGGGCTTGCAGAGAAATGATCTTAACTTTTCTTATATGCGGAATCGGCTGCACTTGCAGTCACTTAGTGGTAGAAGGATTGTCAGTGATGTTTGTTTTCTGCATAAATTATTAGTGAATAAAATTGATAGTCCTTCTTTGCTTGAGTTAGTCTCTCTAAGGATTTCGGACCGCACGAGAGCAAGGGAGGGTTTCGTGGTTCCCTTCCATCGAACCAATTATGGCTTTTTCAGTCCAATGGCGAGAGTAGCGAGAGCTGCAAATGAGTATTCGGAGCTCTTGGATATGTTTAATGATTCTGACCGTTCAATTAGAGGCATTTTGAGAGGTGTTATTGATTGAATTGTCATACTGGTTATGTTTTACTTTTTTGTTATGTTCTCATATTGAGATAGGTTATTTAAGACTAATGTAGTTTTAGATGTTATTATTATTATTGTAAATGGTTGATCCGTTGTATAAATAAAAATAAACATATTATTTTAGGAAACAGTGGTTATAAATAGGAGCAAACAAATTCATAAACGCTTTCCATTGCCTGTTGACATCAAATATAAAAAATATATAAAATATAAATGCAGATTTTCGTAAATAGTTGATTTACTCCAAAAGGGGGCTATTTACTGAAATTATGTAAAAATCCTTTTTTGTAGTCAAATAATGGCTTAATCTAAAAAAAGTTATAATATTAGTCAGTGGCGCACCATAGTTTTTTTGGAAAAGGTTCACCATAATGATGATTCCACGCCACTGGCTCTACACTGGGTAATCTGTGTAATAGGTAATAATGTTCACATTTACAACATCGAATTTTAAAACAATCATTCCATCCGTTTGGGAGATATGAGAATAAACTTTTTTTCTAAATTTCAACATGCTGTTCTTTGTAAGGAGGCATGTTAGAACAAAAATTTACTTGAAATAAAACTATGTCTTGGTGAGAAGAATCTTGAGTTAAAGTTTTTTACATCTACTTTTGACCTATCCTGTATATTCCAATAATAAGAAGTGAATCAGTCCTTGACCTACATTACACAAAACCTGTTTTAATTTGGATATAATATATTCTTCGTTTCATATTTATATATATATATATTTCTTTTACCTAATATAATTTGCAGGTAAACCATCAGTGTCATATTACGAAGAAGAACCGAGCCGAGAATTGCAAGATTTTAAACCTTTCGATTTGGAAGCATGGTGGGGCAAACGCCTGTATGCATACATCACAGGTTCTGTCAATACAAAAAACTAAAGAAATATTTTTGAGCAGCATTAAGCAATAAGCATCTAGTCATCCATAGATTTGCAATAACCACTATACATATTTTATTATTTTCATATTACTACGGACTTGAGAGTGTAAATTTGCTGTTTGCTACAAATAACGTTTCGAATGGACTTTCAAGTTAAAAGGAAAAAAGAATTATAAATCGAATACAGAAATGTAACGAATGTTTTATTTTACCGAGTGGTGTTCTTACCAGTTGTCAAAATGATGTGTTTTTATCTGTGAAATTTTGAACGTGGTCTACACTTTTTAATTACCAAATAATTGATTTTACTTATTGTTATCATGAATGTACTGATTTTTACATTGACTTTATTTTATTTTAATATTATTAAAAATAATGTATACTCATCTCATGATAGAGGAAGCTGTTTGTTCTTTGACTCAGCTTCAATATGGGTGTCAAAAAAAGGACAAATACCAGAAAGCTGCTGAAATTGTATTGTATTTAATTTTAATATGAAGAAATTTGCATACAACTAGAATTTTTTGGTGGGTAATTCATAACAAAAAAATTAATTAATTAATTAAAAAAAAGGTAGTTGAACCCAATTGGTCTTGAGGGACTCCAAACCTAGAGCAGGTACTGATGGCTTAAAGGTTAACTCATTAAGCTATTGCCGATAATAGAAAGTATAATAAATTTCATTAAGGTTCCATATACAGTAATATTTTATTGCAAAAGGCAACCATAAAAATAATTGAATGTTTTTAGCAAAAAAATTTTTTTTAAATTTCATGGCTGTGACATCTCAGGCCATTAGGACAATTTTCCGAATTTTCGTAGGAAAAATTCACGAATGGGAAAATCCTGACTTTTGAATTTTGAAAACGTTTTTGCAAATGAGCGTGAACTAGGACCCCTAGAACCCATATCCGGAGTCAGTTTCAATTTGTATATGTTTATAGTATGTATGTATGTTTTGTATGTATCACACCAATAACTCAAAAAATAATAGGCAGATTTTGATCAAATTTGGCTTGGATAAGTTCGTTGTGCATACTCCTATCATGTGGTCTTTTGTGCCAGAATAAATATTATTAAAAATTCATTTCAAAAAGTAGTCACTATGTCCAGAAATTATGCCACATTAGGCATAATAACATGAGGCACCATGTGATAATGTGCTACTGTCGCACGATGAACTACTACCGTCACATATAGCCTAGTTGAAGAGTTAAAAGCAGTTCTGTTATATGTTCCTTTTTTGACACATAAATCCTATTTTAACTTAAAAGCAATATGTTACCTCCCATGTTACCTGATTTGTTTTACTAGTTGTTATTGCTGTTGTTGTGAGTTTTCTTAGTAATATTAATCTGCTGTTCTTTTTGTAGACTGACTAGTTAAGATAAAAGTGTCATATCTGAAAGGAAACTCATGCTTTATGGTACAAATTGTTGAATGGTGGTTTCCTCTTCAGATAAATTTGTGGCAAGTTTGTAGAGTACAGTTACATAATCTTCCCTAACAGTTAGGAAGTTTGGAGTACAGGATGTAATAAAGACACGGTTTTAACTTTTTTTTTATCATGTTTTAAATACAGAACTTTAAAATAGGTTTTTAAACTTTTTTTTTATCATGAAATTTTGTTTTACGTAATTTCCGTTTTTAATTATATCTGTTTGGAAATGTTTTTATAACTTTACTTTCATGTAGATTTTAGTTAGTGATTTGAATTTTATGGCAGCTGTTTTATCATTTACTGCTGTAAGATGTATTTTTTTGTGTAGAATAAATTTTATTTAATCGTATTGTTATTTTTAAAGCGATTGAAATTAACAGATTTTTAAAATGTGATATATTTGTAATGAATTAGTGTCAAGTTTTTTAATACTTGCAGTTTGTTACAATAAATTAACAAAAATTCACCTGCTGTTTTATTTTTTATCTAGTAAGTAGGGTTATTCTTTTTTATGCAATGGATATTTTAGCCCCTTTTTTTTATATTTCAACAACAGACCACAAGGGCTGACAGCCTAAATACTATCGTACCGTGGGTGTCGACAAGGAGGAAAGAGGCAACTTGTTAATTCTGGACTTGAAGCTTTGGAGGTTCCGGGAGAACGAAAAAACCATGTGCCGGCAAGGAATTCCACAACTTGGACCGTCCT